>VUQI01046780.1:0-12500 GCA_015106735.1 Paratilapia polleni | reverse complement strand
ACACGTTTAATTTTATTTCTACTTTCTGTTAAGATGCAGAATAAATAGAAGGCAGGTGCTGCCATTGGAAAAATGATAAAAATATAGCATTTAGACTACCTCTACTGCAGCAGAAGCATTACACCCTTCACCGAACCCTCTTAATAATTTTTCTACGGTCCTTTAACTCTTACAGAATTACCTTGGGTTACTTACCTTTTTAAGTGAGCCATGAGGTACTTGAGAGTTTCAACGTGTGATGGTGGCAGGAGAGCGAGAGCCTCGCGAAAAGCTTCCAGCTTCTTCTCTGGGTCTGTGAGCTCTGGGAAACACAAAGGAGCACACCATTAGAGTGGGTAGGGCAGACCGTCACGAATTAATGCAGGTGCTTCCGGTGAAGTAAAAGTAAAAGCCATTAGTCTGCATTAGGAAATCTGATGGGGGTGGGGGGTGGGGGGCATGCTCAAGAGAGAAAATGCAAATGAACACTTTAGTGCTTTGACAGTACAGTTGCTGAGAGCAGCTGTATGCCAACAAGGAAGGAAAACTGTGCTGCAATGAAATAACATTGCACACATACTATACTTGAATTTATATTAAAAAAATACACAGAAAACAAACACTGGTAGTTATTGAAGTCATATTGCACATGAAGTCATATTGAGCCCAGTATACTGCCGCTCACATCTGGTACATTATACCCAGTAAAACATTTTCTGCAAAGTAAAAGATGAGTAAATGCAAGTAATGTCTTCTAATGTGACTCATTTCATGATCAAATGAAGGAAACAGCACAGAACTTAAGAGCAACTGTTTGCCAGCTAAAATCCAATACAGTGAAACAGGTGCGCTTCTGACTAATTTGTCGAGTTGTGACGTACTTGCAGCCTCGATGAACCTGGGGTAAGCATCGAATGAGATGACAGGAACAGGCAAATCCCTGAGGTACAGTTTCAATGCACCCGTGATGATATTGATGTCTTCATAGGCATTCACTGAGATGTCTGTCTTCTCGCCATCTGTGAAGATGTGTGATGGAAAGAGGGATACAAGGAGAAGAAAATGAGCTTTTTCTCACTAAATGTGGCTCACATCAGCACTCTCACATCACGGCGTAAATTCAGGAATAAAGACTGTCATAGCAAAAAACAAAAAAAAAAAAAAACCCACTCTTGCTCAGTATTTTTGCAAAGTAGCTGCTATCATCCGCCTGGCCTGTTTTATTCTGACTTTCCCTCGGTTGTGCATGCTTTTCAGAGCAGGCCATGGCCTACTTGTGCTGGCAGACTGAACATCACAGTGCTGTGAGCTGGAATGACACTCTGTCATGGATGATCTCCCACATGCGGATCTGGCTAAGAGTTTAGCCCACTGCTGCAGGGTTTTTCTTACAGTTAAAATTCACACTGCACCGGACCAAGACATTTTTATTCTCACTAAGTCCACTACTGAATCCCAACAGTGAGGAGTTTTTTTTTCATGGCTGTCTTTAAGGCAGAGAGACTACATTCCTGGTTTGTAGCCCCTGAGGTCCCCCTTCTCTGTCCACACAGTGAAATGACACTAATCCTTCAAAAATGTGTCCCTTTCTCATTAATGGGAAGTGTTGTGCATGTCTCAAATAAACTTATGCAAGTACAAAGTGTCAAGTGTCATGTTGTGAGTTGGAAGTTATGTATAAAATCATGGAAAACAAACCTTTGTCAAACCGAGACTTGACCTCTTCCACTGAATCGCTGAATCCAGATATTCTGTAGAGGCCCTCTGACTTCAGTCCTTGAGGTGCAAACAGAAAATAAACAACCTTTCAGACACTGTAAGGGCAGTCAGGAGTAATGGAGAAAAATTCAGCTATATATAACTCCATGGGTAATTTAGGAAATGCCATTAAACGATCTTAAATATGCATAAGAAATTAAGGATAAAATGTCCACAATGTCACACGGTGGAACAACATGGGCAGACGCAAATACTTTTCTGCATCACTGGGCAAAATAATAAAGACATAAATCAAACTTAGCTACAGACGTATATTAGAGGGCAGACAATAAGGGAGCAACGAGTTTCCTACATAGTTGAATGATTTAACTGAAATGCAATCAACTAAGGCAGCAGGAAACAGAGTAATGTATTCCTCATTAAACATCTACAATTACCAGCAATCCCATCACTCCTCTCAAGCCCCCTCCCATTACCCACCCCAACAAAAAAACATTAACTCAGTCAGTAATTGAATCAGATTTTTAACACTTCAACCTAAGTAGTGTATATTGCCAATCACTCACTATAAAATTAAAGAGAAGCTATTTTACAACAGGTATAAATGCAGTAAACAAAATCCTTGAACCTGAGTTCAAGTGGGTCATTTTGAAAGACTGTAAAAATGTTAGAAAATAAATGCCGCTCAAGCTTTTGAATTTATAGTTATTGCATCTTTTAAAAAAATATGTCATTGCAGGATAGCTTAACAGGTTCATGGACAGACATGAACTGGATTGGTTGTCCTAGAATAATTTGTAAATGTCTTATGGAAGCAAAGAATAATGCAAGATTCGAATATTTTAACTGAAATTATTATAGCTGATTATTGCTTCTATGATTCTATCATCATATAATGGAAATGCACCAGCTGCCAGCCAATCAGAGTGTAGGAATAGAGCTGTGGATGTAAAATGGATTCAGCATTTACCATGCACATGTTGTTATTTTCAGCTATATACTTGAAACAAACATAACACAATGTCAGACTAACCTCTGGACTCGATCTCTCTTATGCACATGTCCACCACCATGGGTCGGGCTGTATTATAAGCTTTAACCAGGGTGGTGAGGTCACAGCTGTAAACTTTCCGGATGTGTCTCAGGTCTGGCTTGCAGTTGTTTGGTACCAGAGATGAGCACTGCTTGTGGGCATTCAAACCACAATCTACAGACAGAGACAGGCATACAATTAAATCACCATGAAAGCGTAGTATAATGCAATTTTCTAATGTGCACCATGGAATTTGTCAAGCAAAATAATTCAGTGTGAATGTATGACTGCTTTGCAGTTCATTTTTATCCTTGGAGCTCTTACACAGCATTCAGCACTGAGTTCATTTTGATTTGGTTCACTGGTTTCATGTGTGTTTTGGCTTGTAGAACAGTGTTAATCCCCTTGATCAATATCTGCCCCTGAAATGTCACAAGACCACTGGAGAGCTCTTTCACTGCTACACATGGCATTGGAGTCACCTTGAGCAGTGGCTAGATCCAAAGTCACCTCTAAAGGGGAACTTGTTTAGTAGAAATGTACCAACAATAGCAAAGGGAAGACACTGACCAACCACAGGTATTTCATGTTTAAACATTTCTAATTTAACTAAAAGTTAAAGAATTTGATATACCAATATCAGCAAATTCCTTTTTTAAACCTTTTTCTTTCTCCTATTTCAGACATAGGCTCATAGACCTCACTGGGTGTTTAAATAGCCAGCCCAGCAGCACATTAGTCGTGTTGATAGTGTACTCAACATTGTGTTTTGCCATCAGTCACAGGGCCTGAGGCACAGCTGTTTCAGGGCAGGATTCACCTTGTAGGGGACAGAGGTGCCCGTGGAGAGCAGATGCAGAGAGAGACTGCAGCGCTGCTTTGTAACAGAGACGCATGTAGGGAATTAGAGGAGCACTGAAAAAGCTGTGGCCTGGAGGAGGGACAGTCAGCAGCGCTGCTGTGTGCTCTATTCTTTTCCAAATCCAAGCTCGCACACAATGGCTGTGGAAGCAGCAACTGAGGCGCTGCGGGCTACAGAAGACCTAGTTTCCCAGACTAAAATGGGGGCAGTTCTTCAAGCTCTTAGATCTTCTGAGCCATCTTCAAGTTCTATAAAAGGTTTTTTTTTTTTGACAACTGGCATGTGGTTTTTTAATTTAAAAAATATGACATCTTTTGAATCTGTCAGAAGAACTGATACTTTTTAAAATTTTAAATAAAAAGGCTACTTCTGAAAGCTACATGTCTGGAGGACCTCAGATGATATTTTGATTAATATGGGCCCCTTGAGAAATTCACACAGCCTGAATTTATATGCATTGATGCAGAAATGTAATTACCTTAAGAGATGATTCTCTTAAGGACATGAGACAGGCACTATAATCGTGGAGGGGCCCTGTCATCAGACACAAGGCTGCTGAGTTTCCATTGTCCATGTGAGCACAACGGTGGCCCTGGGTCCCAGGTGGGGTGGGTGACAGGGAGCCCAAGGGACATCAGGAAACAGGGGATGATGCTTTGCTGCACCGTCACCTCTGTCTCTGTTGCTAAGGTAATGAAGCTGCTGCTCAGTGTTGAGATGAGTTTTATTGGTGGCTGGCAGCTACTTTCTAATCAGCACATTATCAACATGTCTAATCAGCAGTGTTACCAGTTGAAACCGGTCTCTTTCTGACTGGAAATGAAAACAAAAAGCACTACAAGTGTTAGTTAAAAGGACTGTTTTTTTTTTTTTCTTTTTTCAACCAAGTATTTAAGTTAAATAGGGGTTGAGCTGTGTGACCTAGCTCTTAGGCTGAAGCCGGCTGAATATTAATGTCTGTGGAAACAGAGCTCCTTCCCCACACTCCCAGCTCTGCTCCTCATTAAAGAGACATGCCAGCTTTGTTTTCCTTCACGGGCATGATGGGATGAGGCTGGGGGGCGTACTCTGATGAGGAAATGTGGCACAACAAGCACAAGCAGAGGCTGGCTTTCTGGCACTCGGCCAAAAACAGTTCACAAAAAGAAAAGAGGGTGGGAGAACATTTTTTTTTTGGTATGCAAATTCAAGCAACGTGTGAGACTTTGCTGCCCCAGTTTCTGGTATCTGTGGCTGAGTCTGAAGGAATGGCAGCGTATTAAAGTCGATAAAGGTTGGCTTCAAACATATGTGCCTTTATCTGGATTGTTGTTCAAAATCAGGGCATTAATAATTAATATCAGAGCTCTCACAGATTTATGTGACACACTTTGTTTCATCAATAAAACATTAAAGACAGGCATCGGACTATATTACCGTGCTATTCTGGGATGGAAAAAGAAGGCTTACAAGAGTGAAATTGAAATCTTATATTTGAGTATGTGACAGACAAGAAAGCAAATATACTACAAACATTTCCTTCACAATGACAGAAGTGAATGTGTGCACGTCAGGGCTCACATGGAGGCTGAAAATGCTTGTAGATTGTTGGTAAATATTCTTCTGCAAAGGGAGCAAATATTCATAAAATCCATCCATGAAAACAATGACAACTGTGCTTTAAAGCACACTGTCAGCTGCATGATGATTTGGTGCACTCTGTGTTTTCAGGTCTATAATACTACAAATGTTCATTTGTTAAAAGTGGAAATAGAAAGCCTTTGTTTTTTGTCATACTGGTGACAGGATGTGAAGAAATGCTGAGCTAAAATATGATGCCATTATATTATTTAAGACTTTAAGCTTTAGAAAAATCTGTGTCATTCTTCTGGATGTTTGCACCCCATTCACAAACTTAATTAAGAAAGAAGTAGGTTAAAAAAACAACAAAAAAAAAAGCTTTTTAATCATGTAACATATCTGTTACATCATAAACATAGAGGCCCCATTTCATTGTGTTATACAATCAATAATCCTTAAACTCCTGTTGAGATTTTAGATTAAAACTCAATAACGCAGCTCCAGATGCACTGAAATCCAAGTAACCCATTTAGAGTAATGCTCCGCCACCAGCGTAACAAAAGAAAGCTGTAAAGTGATCAAGCAGTTTATATAAGGCTATGTTAATGCGGCTGAGAACAAGTCATACCTGCACATTTGACCCCCTGGGCCATCAGTCCCCACATGAAGCTGGCACAGTGTTCGCACCAGTGAGGACCCCGAAAGGTATGAACCTGCAACAGAGAGGAGGACAGTGACAGATATCAGCGATGACAAGATAGAGGGAAACAGTGGGTAGCTGCAGTCATTTCTCCAGCAGACCAGTAGGTGATGCCGCCTAAAAATGACACAGTGGAGGAGGATTATCTGTGTGTGGAGGAGGATTGTTGTTTAAACAGGCCCTCAAACTGACAATACTTGGGTGGGTGCAGCCATGACATTGACTAGCAGAGGCTTTGCCATCATGGCACAGTACATTGTGACACCTCACAAGAGATAGAAGGTGCAAGTTGTCAGGTAAATTTTCTGTGGAAACCGTAGAAAGCCACCTTCTTGTGTAGGAGAGGAAGCCCCACACTCCAGGAGATAACAACAGCCCAGCCAATCAGGGAGGCCTCTGGGAAAGAGAGAAAAACCACAACTCTCCCAGTATTTTTGCATTTAAGCCATTAGCGATCACAGATTAAAAAAAGTCTTTTGTGTAGCATTGTTAGTTTATGGTGTACATAAAACTGTGCAGGCAATTATGCTATTAAATATCCAAAAATTGTAAACTGGAAAGTTGATGTTTGAGGTTTTCTTAATCACCTGGAGTGATGTCATTTTTAGGCATGTTTCTATAAGATTACAATCTAATATGGACCTTTTAATTAATTGAACTCAGCATATTTAAATGTCAGAGTGTTTAATTTGGAAAGTTTGAAATTAGAAGACACGACAGTGTGCATGTTTTGTTCATTATTAATTAAAATATTCTCTCTCTTTTTTTTTTATTTCACACACATAGTATCCTCCTCCTTGGTTGCAGAGGGTTTAAACGCTCTAAAGGTTGAAATGTAACATTCAGCAAAACAAGAGAACAAAGCAGCAGAAAGAGATGAGTGAGCATCAGCAGTTTGAAAGCCTTGATGGTAATATATTGCTCACTGTTCTCCATCCCATTAACCAGCCAAACTAGCAGAGTGAGCCTGAGCCAAATAGGGATACTCTCCGCCACTTTTTCTGTTCTCTATTGGCCTAATCTCTCCATCTGGTGCTCAAACTAACAGCAGTGGTCCACAGACCACCCAGCGGATTTTCTTTTGATTAGGGCTCACTGGACAGACCAAAAACAGCTCTGTTTTTCATCCCCTGTCTCCCTGTCAGTAACACACACCCCTCCCCTTCCATCTCCCACAAGGGAGGCAACAGCAGCAGCCCTCTAGCCACATATAATGAAATTAAACCAAGAGATGCAACAGCTGACAAGCGTTCTTTAAGTTGACTCATTCTCACCTTGAAGTTGTGGGCTTTCTCAGATCTGGGAGTCCGGTCGCTCTCTTTCAGTGAAGCTCTGCGAACCAGTGAGGTGAGCTGCGAATAGGCGAATAGTTTAAGTGGCTGCCAAAAAGTGGCTGAAGGTTTTTGTGGCCCAATCCTCATCCCCAGGGCTGCGGTCAGAATATCCTCCTGATTGGCCTCCCGCTTGGCCTTTTGCACCAGAGGCTTCTCTTCCTGGCAAATCTCATAGGACTCTCTAGATGGCATTCTGGAGCAGAAAACAGATGAAAAAACAAACCCAGGGGAAAAGTCCCAAAATGGAAATAAACTCCTTGAAGTTCAGAGCAAGTATATGTCAAATATTCTTACTAACATTTTGCCAATTAAACAGAGACATGGCAGGCACAAACTGCAAGTTTAAATTATATAAAAGAGTCTTTAAATCATTTAAAAGAGTCCAAAAGAAAAAAAAAACTGTGGTCCCTTTTGAGTCTCCTCACAGCAGTGAGAGTAGATGAAGTGGAGCCTCTGTGATAGGAGTTCCAGCTTTTATACAAAAGAGGTGCAGCCTTGGGTGCTCATGTGGTTCTCTGGGAACATGTATGCAGATGAGCTGAGTGGTTGCGGCTAATCCTCTCCTCCCTGTGCAGAGCTGATATTCTCTCTGGAACAGAGACAGCACACTGTTGTGTATGGATGCTGTCAGGGAGGGCAGAGAGAGGGGGAGGAGTATGGGGGTGGACCCTATAGTAGTCAGAGCAGATTAAATGGATCCCACCAGCCAATCGCAGCAAGGATACACCAGCTTTATAGTAGCCTCTACCCCGCCCCCACACGACCATCAGACATCCAAGCAGGGGAGCCTGGGTGGGATGAAATGAGAGTGGGATGATAATGAGCAATGAATGAGTCATGTATCGGGAGTGGGCTACAGCCTGGAGAACTTGCGACAGCAGTGGGCCGTTAGAGAGGGGAGCTATTTTCAAAATCATGTTGCTACAGAAACCGATCACGACACAAAAGCCTCAAGCATTCAACCAAAATAGGACATCACTCTTATTAAGACATGCTGTGATAGGAAGTGATGCTCTAACTTTTAGAGAAATACATGTTTTGTTGGAAAGCATTTGAACTAAACAAAAACAAAAAAAAAGTATTAATTAAACAACTCCTGAAAAATATACTGTTTCTGTGAGCTGTTTATAACAACACACCAACCATAATGAAAAAGCTTTGAAATTTCAACAGTGACATTAATGCGCACCTTAACAGAAGATGTGTTTTGTGTTTCTTGCACTCTTTAACGATGCATTTGTCTTTAGTGTTTTTCTGCTTTCGGTGAATACCCTTGAATTATCTTTTGCTATATAAGATATATATATACTCTAAAATTCAACGGTAACAATATAAAAACCATCCAAAAGAAATCAACGCAATTGAAATAGCATAGTAACAACAATATCAGCACTTTCATATTTTGTATCACAGATCTACATTCAGTGTTACCAGCTTATTCCACCCCCTTACATTATGATAAAATATACAATAAAGAATTAAACAACATGTGTCTGTGCCAGGCGTGGGGATCCAGCTGGGAGGATTTTCTTTCTTTGCAGTCTTTGTCTGAATGTTCATTTCCTTGAGGTATACACTGATGTAAGCTTGTTGTCTGTATAGAAATGCAGAAATTAAATATAGTATCATGGTGGCAATGTGGGAGAAAGGATGCACAACCTGCCTCTGTAATTCACACCGCAAGTCAAGTGTGATTATGCTCCCACGTCTCAGAATCTAATTCAGACTCGGCTGTTAAAGTGTAACATTCACACCTTTTACAGCTGCAGAGGAAGTGACTATACAGACTGCAGACTTCAGAAATCTATGATTGTTATAGCTCTTGCTGCTCCCACCTCATTGCAGAGGTATCAAAATCAGAGTATGGGCAGCAGAGGGGAGCAGAAAAGAGGCTTTGAAGATCAGCATACTTAGGTAGAATGGCATCCCAAACAGTGGTGTCTGACAGGGACAGGCTCACAACATGAAGCAGAGGGCTTCCAGAGTGGCTACCCTCTCTCATGCTCAGTGAAAGTCTCTGCTCAGGAGGGTACCTGAGAGAGGATAGATAAAAGACAGTAAGAGCCTTTTTTATGCGCCAGTTCATCCTCTCAGACCCCTAGCCCTTTAGAGGGTTTGTAGCGTAATTGCATTGCCTGCTGTTGAGTGCAGAATGAATGTCTGACTCCCAGGATGTGGTTTACTTTGAACAGAGCTCTAATTGACACTGATTGATTTGCTTGTTTCCCAAACATGTCCAGAAATGGGACCCCTGAGGATGGATGTATGGATATACTCAGTATCTTCTGTGCTGTCCATCTGTGTACAGCCTGGTCTTGAGTGCTAGGCCAGTCCACATTCAGGATTTAAAGTGTTACTCACTTACTTACTTTCTAAATAAACAGTTTGATTCTGATTTGACCCAGAAACTAGCAAAATCTCAAAGCTTTCTCATTCTTTTTTTAAACTTAATTTCCTGACTCCCTCCCACTCTCATTTGATCCATTAAGCCTTTGGTGAGGTTGAGTACTTCTGTGGGGTAAGAAAGTTGTTGCGTAAGGAAATGTTCCTCTAATGCACTGCTGACCCAACAAAACACAAAGACCCATTAAGTCGACAGTGGCATTCGTTCTCGGGTCTGAATTTGAACTCTCAGGGCTATGATTTCTCTACTAGTCATTCGTATGCTTTCATATGTTTGAAATAAATAAGGAGCAGTTGCAATAATCCATCACTTGTAATCAAAGCAAACGACAAAAAAAAACAAACAACAGGTATTATTAGCGTTATATAACACTAAAAGGCTTTTAATTGGTGCTGATCCACAAACCTCAATCTCAAGGAAATGTGTTGATTGCATAATGTTATATGATTCAAAGCTTGATGATCAGATTGAAAACCAGGACATTATAATACAGTTAGGTCCACAATTTGCTGGACAAAGGCACACTTTTTTGTAGTTTTACTTCTGCACACCACAACACCATCAATCCTATGCTTTTCATTAATTAAATCCAAAACTGAATGCAGAAAGACCCATAAACAAGCAGGAGCTGAAGGTGGTTGCAGTAAAGGCCTAGCAGAGAGAGGAAACACATGGGTTTTAGATTTTATGCTGTCATTGACTGTAAAGGATTTTCATTCAAGTATTAAAAACAAATCCTTGTATTTAAAATTATGTTTGTTTGTGTAATTACTTTTGAGCCTCTGAAAATGTGGGACTATGTATAAAAATGGCTGTAATTCCAAACAGTTAATGCAAAATGTTTGTTAAACCCCTTGAATTAAAGCTGAAAGTCTGCACTTCAATCACATACTGACTGTTTAGTTTAAAAATCCACTGTGGTGGTGTACAGAAGCAAAACAACAGAAACTGTGTATTTGTCCAACAAATTATGAACCTAATTGTATAATTTGTGTATAATTCCCACACAAAGGACTTATATCAGAACTAGGATGTTTGCACACTGAAAGCTACCATTAAATGAGTGAAATGAAAAGAAATTCATTGTCAGAAGTCATGTTACGTTAACATTTTGTAGAGTAGATATATAAAATGTAACAGATTTTCACATTGTGAATCAGAAGTACAAAAAGACTGCACTTGGTTAAAGGATCACTGCCAGGAAATACCACATATGCATAAGATGCAGCACAAATGGTTGCTTTTTTGCTGGTCCTGCAAGAAACCCGGAACAAATTACACCATATTTTACCGGGACAAATAGATTACCTGGATGTGGCTGGAACAGTCTGTGCTTTGACATTGATTTATGGTAGGCTGCTATCACATTTTGCTATTCACACTGCAAGGTCAGAACATACATGGGACATGTTTTACAATGCATGGGCACAACAGTATAGTATGGGGGTTATAGTATCTGTGCAATTGTATTCTAGTCTGTAATTTTACATTTTATTCTTTTAAAAATATGGATCAATTTGTTGCCATGATTTAAGAAAATCTACATCACAAAGGACATTTTGTTTACTAAACCACTCCTGAGGGATGCACACATGGTGTAGCTGTAAGAGTAGAAATGTAGGCTGAAAATGTCAGAAACAGTGTTGAATGTCACAGCCACTCTGCTTCAGTGGTGTGGAAGCAAATCAGTGATCACTTTTCTGCTCTCATACTTGTCCCAAACAAAGAACTAACCGTAACATAACCATGTCAGTCATAATTTAAAATCTCTGTTCTATGTTTACTTGAATTGAAAGTTAGATAGAGTTGTAGTATTAGCAGAAGAAAATAAAATACATAGCATTTATTTTTAATTCTTTTATCATAAGTAGTAGAGCTCCCACAACCAATCTAAACTCACAGCTACCAGCAGTCATCTGCAAATACTGTCATCAATCGCGTCTGGAGAAACAATTTGCTTACCTCAAACCCATCTACCCAGGAATCACCTTCTGTTATAAAGAATGGCTGGGTATTATATAGAATGAGAAATGGTTGTGAAGAATAATTAAAAGGCTTGAATGGTCCTTTATCTCTTTGTGTGGTTCTGCTGAAAGCAGTTTCCCCCAACAATGCGTGTGTGTGTGTGTGTGTGTGTGTGTGTGTGTGTGTGTTTAGAGCGTGATGAATGACTCATTGTGCCTCAGGTATTTTGGCAACAGAGTGATGATGATGGTACTAGATGAGTTAGTTAATTCTTCAAATATTTAGTGAGGTTTCACGTGTTTTAAAAGAGGAATGTTGCACCAGTAGAAAAAAAAAAAGTCATGTTCATTTACTTTTCCATCAACAAAGGATTTCAGGAATTAAAGCTTTTCTTTTTTTTTTGTTTAATTGCTTTCTTCCTTTAAATAATGGTTTGTATACTGGTTATGCACTGATAAAATCTGATAAACAGTGTCCACCTGCTTCCAGTTTGTTTGCTATGTTAGGCTAACCATATGCTGGCATTATCTCTCTCATATTTATTTTTATATAACATCAATAATTTAAAGCTTCATAACACCCCTCACTGTAAGAAATTTCCCTGTTAAATTAGAGCAGTTTTGCTTACTGTGACCTGCAAGAACAGTTTCATACTGTAAACCAAATTACAACACTGCTATACATAATAAGATTTACACTACAGCATTACTAGGTGTTGTGTTGCCATCATGCTGTTATTTTAGTCTTCCTGCTGTAATCTCCATAAACAGTTGATTGCTGCAAAATGCAACTGCCTGTTTTCATCCCTAAATTTCTTTAAGTCTTACCTAACCCTTTCATGCATGGTAGTCACTACAGTGGACAGCTATTCAAAAGCCGTTTTCTTTAATATGCATGTGTTTTGTTGCTATAGTGGCATAGCAGCCAACACATTATTGTTTATT
>VUQI01046779.1:83826-95405 GCA_015106735.1 Paratilapia polleni | reverse complement strand
GCTTGAATGACTCTGATAAAGAGGTCTTGAGCTGCCTTTTGGCACAGGGAGGATGAAGTAATTTTCACAGACATCTAGGATGCTGATGAGGGCCATTCATATTTCAGTTATTCAAAATAGCATCACCAACTATATTACTATATTATATTGCTATATTGCTATACAATAATTTTCTCTAAAGTCCTATATAATAGAAACTACACAATGGAGCCAAAACATTATGACCAATCACAGATGAAGCAAATGATGTTAATTAGGCTGTAACTACAGACATGTCAAGGTCCACCATTAGTGAATAACTAGACCTGTGGTGACTCCAACTCCCAACTTACAGGACTTAAAGGATCTGCTGCTAACATCCTGGTGCAGAAACCACAGGACACCTTCAGAAATTGCTTAGAGTCCATGCCTTGGTGAGCTGCTTGGTGACATATAAAACAGATTGGTCATATTGTTTTGGCTCATCAATGCATAATTTCTACCTTCGTTATATGTCATTGTACTGAGTAATAGATCAAGAGCCTGCCTTTGGTCACCTATGACCAGAAAACAAGCTACCAGCACAACAGTGACATCGTTTCAACTTTTAAATTTGCATGATGAATTTGTTGGCAAACAGTTCCCTGATTACACATCCAGCTAATGTGTTCAGTACACATGAACATTCATGTTTGCATCCATCTGACACATTAGTTCAAAAATACTCTCCTCTTGGCCTGTTTTTGGTCTTCTCCTGAGGAAACCTGGCTCTTTAGCAGCTAAACGCTCTACAACATTCACTAGCTGGTAGCTGAACAGGATGCATAAAGTAAGGGATGGGAATCGAGTAACAAATTATCCAATCCATCCAGCTTATCATTGCTTTTCTGTCAATGCTGACCTGTATTTTTTTTTTACAGCTGCAAAAGAACATAAAACTCCTGGCAGAGGAGCTTAAGTGCACCTGAATCACATGCAAGCCTTTTTTTTTTTTCTGGTGTTCAGACTCAGAAGACATTAAACAGTTGTGTTGATGCTGAAAACCTGTTTCTTCTTCTTCTTGCTCAAAGCAGTCCGGCTATTCTCTGACTTCTGGCATCAACAAGCCATTTTCACCCAGAGAACCGTTGCTCACTGGATATTTTCTCTTTTTTGGACCATTCTCCATAAACCCTAGAGATGGTTTTGTGGGAAAATCCCTGTAGATCAGCAGTTTCTGAAATACTCCGACCGGCCCGTCTTGCACCAACAACCATGCCACGTTCAAAGTCAGTTAACTCACCATTCTTCCCCATTCTGATTCTCGGTTTGAAGATCATGTCTAGATCCCTAAATGCACTGACTTGGTGCCATGCGATTGGGTGATTAGATATTTGGGTTAACAAGCAGTTGAACAGGTGTACCTAAAAAGGTGGCCAGTGAGTGTAATTCTTCAACAGGTAAAAATCTATGCAGCAGCAGATCTAATGTGTGCCGTGTTCCAGGTATTTTGTTGATATCTTAATTTTGCTGAAGTGTGATGTAACAACTTGACTTTCAAAAATCATTTCTTTAAAAACTCATACGTGCAAAAGCACTAAAGAGTCTGTTTTGAGATCATGAAGTCACTGCTAGAGGTGTAGAACATAAACATGGGCCCTGCACACATAAGCAGCTCTAACTGATCTATTTCCTATTTTCATACTTTTTTCATTTGTCATACACTGAAAAAGGATTAGTATGCACTAACATGTATAAAATGAATAATAAAATGAAGGCAAATGATTACAGGGAAACTTTACCTGAATTAAGTCTATTTTCTAATTAAGTTGAGCTATTCTTGAATGACAACTCTGGTACCTGTTAGCCACCTCAAACCTGTCAACTGATCTTAATACAGGGAGTCATGCTAAGCAAAGCTCAGTTTACGTTTTTCAGCTTTTCTTACTTACTGCTAAACAGTCATTTCCATCAGTAATGTTTCTAAACAACATTAAAACTGATCCCACGAAGCACACTGAATTTATTGTTTAATTTCTCCATGTAGGAAATAATAGAATTCCCTCTGATCTCCTGATTCTTGAAGGTGAAGATTTCTTCATAATATGACCAGTTCATATGGTTTGGACAAAATATATCTCAACTTTCTCAACTCAACACATGCTATTTACTGTGGTTATTCAGAGAGGCAGACACGTAGAAATATGATTGACTTGTGTTTATTGATTTTAAAAACTGCCAATTATAATGACTGTATTTGATTAATTTGATTTGTGTTTTTAGGTTGTGGGAGGAAACCCACAGGAAGAGGAGAGAGGAGAGAAAACCCCAACAATCAGACGATCCCCTATGAGCAAGCATGAGGCAACGGTGGGAAGGAAAAACTCCCTTTTAACAGGAAGAAACCTCCGGCAGAACCAGGCTCAGGGAGGGGCAGCCATCTGCCGCGACCGGTTGGGTGGAGGTTGGAGAGAGTAGAAAGTATCAGTGTGGGTTGATACTTTCTTGCCCAGGCTGAACTAAAGAAGCAGCAGACTTCTCTGCCTTCTGGTGACCTGTATGCTTCTTATAGCACCAAACCCAGCTCCAGCAACATGTCTCCTCCACTTCTTCTTTCTTTTTCAAATCTTTCTTTTCCTGTTTTGCTTTCTCTTTCCTCTCCAATTCTTCCTGTTCTGTCATCACCTTCTTCTGGAAAAACCTAAAGTGCTTTTTCTTCTTTTTCAGGCAGAGTTCCAGCAGATCTTGTTTCTCTGCTTCAAGGTTTTTCATCTCTTTGATCATTTATTCATTCTCATTCTTCATTCTTCATCCTCAAATTTCGTACACCTTTTCTCCAATTCTCCTCATTTCTCCTGTTTTTTTTTAATGGTTTTATTCTTTATATTTCTCTTCCTGTACTTTTATAGCGTCATGCAGGACTTCATTCCTCTGCTGTGATTCATCATACATCTCTTGAGGCTCCTGATCTCTCCTCTGCAGGTCTTTATGTGTTTTTTGCTGTTGTTGGTTCTGCAATTCAATATTTTTGTACTGTACTGCATTATAAAATCCTTGCAATTGTGTATTATGCCTCACCATTTCTGTGCATATTTTCTCGAGGAGTTTCTTCTCTTCCTCCATTTCAGTGTTTTTGTCCTTTACTTGGTTATAAAATACTCGCAATTCTGTATTTTTCTTCTCAAAGTCTTGGAGAATATATTGCATCTGTCTCTGTGTTTCTTCCTGTTGTTCCTTGTCCTTCTGCATGCCAGCATTTCTTTGGAATACTTCATTATGCATTACTATTATAGCTTGATTTTTTTTCTCTCTAGTTCTTGGAGCTGGCACTGCATCTGTCTGTGTACTGCCTCCTGTTATTCCTTCTCTTTCAGTATTTGAGTGTTTCTTTGCAGCGGGTCATTATACATCACTTCCAACCCTTGAATTTTATTCTCCAAATCTTTGAGTTTGCACTGCATCTCTCTCTGTTTTGCCTCCTGTTGTTCCTTCTCTTTCAGCAGTTCTGTATTTCTTTGCAGTGCTTGATTTAACATTACTGTTAGTTCAGTAGGCTGGTATACAGCTGGATTTTGGACACTGCAGTCAATGTTTTGTGGTCTTTTTGTTTCCCAACGGGAAGGCTGTTGAGAAACCACAAGATTTTTGTCTTCAGTGCTCTTCCTGTCAGTGCAGGTGTCTCCGTGGGAACTCTTACAGAGGCTGGAATCAAAGAAGGGATGCCGAAGAACCTCTAGGTGTTTGATTCACTGATTGGCATCCAAGTGCAGCGTCTGTTTAATCAGGTTCACCAACAGATGCTGATCACTGTGGTGTCCTGTTCTCGTCTTCAAGGTCATCAAGACACCTAAGCTTTACGTATCTGGTTGGAATCCTGTCTCATATTCAAATTCAAATTCCGATTTAAATCCCCAGCGCTGTTTGCCGGAGTTTTCAAGTACAAAATAATCTTTTGTACCCCTACCACAGTCTAGGACATAATCTGGTGGCTGGCCCTGAGTCTGTGTGATGAATTTCAGAATGCCATACTCCATGCTTCCAGGGTACAGTGGCTGCCCTATGGCCAACTCCACAGCCAACAGGCCCAGAGACCACATATCTATTGCTTCATCAAATGGAATATGTAGCATTACCCCTGGTGCTCTGTACCAGCGAGTCTGCACACACACCCCAGGAACCACTGCAGACACAGGATATGCTAGGCCAAAGTCGATAACTTTGACTTTGATGAGATCCTCATAGCGATCCACAACCATCACATTTACAGGTTATAGGTCAGCATGTACTTTTCCCATGGACTTGAGGTGGGATAGGGCATTCGCTAACCAGTGCAAAACTGGCCTCATCTCAGTGATGGGAAGTCCCTGCTTATTTCTGCTCTGAATATAATCAAACAGACTTTGATCAAGTAGTTCGAAACTTAAACAGACATGCTCATTGTGAATGAAAGAGCCATTCCACTTCACGATGTTGCATGTGTCTGGATCCAGGCATCACAGCTGTTCAGGATTTAAATTTCCAGTTTCGCCTGTCGCACAAGATCGGGATGGCTCTTGGTGACCTTGATATGTTACAATTATACTGTCACTGGTAAATGGCTCATCAGGACATTGATACCTTTTGAAATTAAATCCCAACATGTCATATATAGGGTGAAATGATCAGAATATCAAACTTGTAAAAGCTGTTTAAGGTCACATTTTTTGCAATTTGTAATTGTAAATAAATTCAAACAAGTGAGCTTTTTCTCTTTGTGTCAAATATTAATAGCAGACTTCTTACCAAAAACCAAGTTGTAGCAATTGTCATTCCAAATGTATTATGATAACAAGAAAAAAAAATACCATTTCAGAATACGGCCTCAAATATTTCTTCCCTGACTTCTTCTGAATGCCCTCTGCTGTGTCTGCTCCTTTGAAGACAATAAACCACAGCAAAAGATGAGGATTTGGTCATTTTATTTGCATCATGCAGCTTGAATTTGCTGTCTAATGAGGCTGAATAGCTACAGTTACGTATAGCAAATAATATTCAAGTATAATGGTAAACATCTATTCAAAGAAAATAAACAATTCAGCTTACTTTCTACGTCATCCCTCTCCCGTGTCAGTAGGGCTGTATTGTGCAGCATCTGATTGATATGCAAGAAACACTTGTGTAATGTGACCATAACAAACATCTGGTCTTATATCATTACATATACATAGCAGGACTGATGGACATTGAATTTACTGAAATCCTGGATGAACATGAAAAATATGTCCATCATTGGAAAGGGCCATAAGAGTCACTAGAATGACATTCAACGAAACACTTAAACGGCGTACTTAAATGTCCTTTAAGTGGCATGCTGAACAAATGAACAAACTACTGTTAATCACTTACTTGAGATGAAATATGCTCAGCTACTTTGAAAACAGCTTCTAACTGGTTCCTCCCATAACAGGATGGCTTCTAGAGGGTAAGGCCATCATTCAGTCCAACAACCTTTATGGTTCTGCTTCGATTCACCAGGAACTGGTGCCTCCAGCCTCCTCTGAAAGGCACAGGTATAAACACACAAACATGCATTCACATGTTCCACAGTCTTTCGCAGTTTGATCATTTTGATTTGATTTTGATTCTCTCCTCCTGCCGACAACAACATACATGGATGCAGGTTTATTGATAAATAAATAAACTTGTCATTTATTTAACATATCTTAATCTAATTGTTGATGTGCGCATTAGGAAAATAATTGGATTTCAATGATAAATCCACTGATTCGTAGAGGCATTTTAATTTTTTGACATAAAAGTTCAGGCAATTTTTTTTTTTACTTTGATCTGAAAAAAAAAAAAAATAGAAAAACAGAGAAAATTGTTTACTGTATTTTAACAGATCATGTACTTTTTTAAAATGAGAACATTAATTTGATCTGCACTGGATGTTGCAGCTGAGGAGCTGGCTACAAATGCGACAAAAGACAATTCATTTTATAAAATTGTAATTTGTATATTAGAACTCACTGGTTCACTTGAGTGGCTTTTCATATAACCAATATGACCTTTGAAATGCAGTGCAAAGTTGTTCACTGCGTCCGTTATGTCAAGGGAGTCAGAGGATGGATTTTGGCAGTATTATTACAAACAGCCATTTCTACACCCAGAGCTTCAAGTGTGGGTGAAAATGTGTGAATAAATGGACATGCATCAATTGTCTGCATTTATCCAATGCAATGACTGGCCCAACCAGGCTTAACGGAATTAGAGACTTTAACAATATCTTCTATGTGAAAATATCTGGTGCTGATAGACTTGCAAACTTGACAAAACTACTGTTTTTCAGACTACATGTAGTTGTACTAATATGTCAGGTATATGTAGCACAATTACTGACTGCTTTCTCATTTTTATAATTGGTCATTACATACATTTTGATTACATACTTTGAGTTCGTAAATTATCAGATCACATAATTGGTATTCGTGGGTGGGGGCTAGAGCCTATCCCAGCTGCCACAGGGTGAAAGGCACGGTACACCCTGGGCAGGTTGCCAATTTATCGCAGGGCTAACCCAACGTATGTGCTATAAAATCCACAGAAATATTTATATTGAATTAAATTTTTGAAAATATGAAAAAAAAAACAATATATTAAGGCTATCAAAATTTCCTCACATTACAAAAACTGTCAATAATCCTTACATTTAGTAATATGATAACACTGATAACACCTAGCATGTAAAGCTTCTTTCCAAACCTGATCTGTTTCAGATGCTTTTGTTTTGTTCTGAGCTCCCTGATCTCAGGGCTAAGGTGCCTGTGCCCTCAGTGCAGCTGCCTCTTGAAAGTACTTCTGCTTCTTGTCTTCCCCCAATGTTGACCACCTGCCTTTAATATCATTCACTGTACCTAAGGAAAAAAAATTAAAACACTTGCCTTCCTTTAATAAGTATATTCATACAGAGGTAATCTATGGAAACACACTAGTTCACCCTTTGGTAGAGAAATCCATTTCTGTAAAAAGAGTGGATTCATGTGGAGAATGAATGAAACAATTCTTTTCAAGTGACACAGTAGTCTGACACTGATAAATGAAACTTCTGTGGATGAAGAAACTCCTAGATACTATCCCGGACAATGTCTAATGAATACAAAACCACTATGTACAATGACAAACCTTTTAATATGCTAATTAAAAGCACACATTAAGTATTTTCGCTCACCTTTGTTTCTGAGAAAGTCACTTCAAAAAAGATTGTATGCTGTCAGCTCGCGTGGGTGAAGTTTGGCTTTGAGGGTTCGAGCAGAGAAAAAGTTTCCAAGGACCTTTTGACTTCCAATCCAGTTCTGAAAGAGAAAAAGCAAAAACTGCAATGAAGTATTAACTGGACATGTTGATTGCTGGTGCAGCACTAAATGCAGGTTTCCAAACCGGTAGCTGATGCAGCTTGAAGTATTAAGGATGAACCAACATGTCATTCCTCCTTTAAAAAAAGATTTCAGTGCTTCTCTTTGCTCCTCCAAAATCTGTGTTCTCTCTATCGATAAACAGCAACAAACAAAGTAAAACATATTAATAAATCAGTAATAAAAAGACAGTGATGAAGGTAAACATAGGTTTTACACACACTATCTTCAAGCCTAATGCTCTTAAATTAGTGACTGCAAAGCTCTCTGAGCCATCTTCAACCTGAAACTTAAACAGGGAGAAACTTGCAAAATAAATATTTGAGAAAGGGCCCACACTCAATACAGCCTAATCCAAAACCTGATTATAAATGGTTCTGCATATACACACAGAAGTATATTCTGTGTATAGTATACAGAGTTGTATACAACTCTCTATATGTGGAGTTGTAATTACATACAACTCCATTCCTATCATGCTGATATGCAGTTAGACAATAACACAAGTGAGGGAAGAAAATGACAAATGTTGATATTTTGGATGTAAAAAATAAAAAAATTAAAAATGGAGTGGCGTACACCTTGCATTTACAACAATCGCTGATTAGGAGGCCTTTATCTACCATCACTGCCATGTCTTCAGTCAACTTCTCAGCGATGCCTGATTGTTTGAATATCTCCTTATCACTAACTGAACCACCACACAGATCAGAGATGAATGTCACTGCACCATGTGGAGCTATGCAAGCCGGGGCTTCATGGTGCAGTGGGATCTGTATGAAGAGTACATTTCACTTTGGAGAAGTGGTGAGGATGGTGTTTAACACCTAAGCTCTGTACAGTCTAGGATCACCTGGGTGTGTGGGAAATCTTTGAATTCCTCAGGGAGATAAGCTTGCACTTCTGCACATGTAAGCCAGATGCATTGAGACCCCAGTGCAGTGGCAAGAAAACTTGTCCATGTTGTAATAATGCGGCTCACTGTGGACTGGTGTATGTTGCATCGGTGCGCCAGCTCCCTCTCCTTCCAACCAGTCGACAGGAAAACAAGGAAAAGAAAGAACTTGACGATTGGAACAGCTGCCTCCTGGAGGTTAATAAAAGGGAAATGTTACTCCTTAAGCTACAACTAGTAAGATTATGCTTTTTTTTTTTTTGGCTAAATGTTTTCCAATCGTTATGCATAGCATACCATACCATGGGGTAAACGGTGAGGTGCTGTAGTACACAGGTGTATGTAAAGGTATGCTGAGACCTTTAGTATGTAGGCCTACACAAATGCAATGACATTGCACCCGTAGCTCTAACTACCAACAAACCCCATAGCCTACCATTGATGAGCTTGCAGGTGTCACCAGTTCTTCATTCCTTTTGGCAGCTGATTTGGCTCTTGAGACCCAGACCATTTTATAAATGCAAGGCTCAATCAAAAATCAAAACGCCATGAAATGGTCATAGCTTGGAAATCTATTCACAAAAGAGACATACATCGCACATTGTCATCAAAATAACGTCAGCTGTGACAACTAAGCTAATGTCTCAAATGGTATGCTACCTAACGTTAAGATAGTCTGATTAAGAAGCTATTTGGTTCTATATTTTATCTATAGCGTTAGGATATTGTTTAAATACCAGTGCATCAACATGAAACAAACAATTGGTAGGCAGAAGGTAAATATCCTCAGACCCTCTACCTCTTTGGACAGACGGTTCAGGGACTGAGCAGTAGTTATGATCTTTTTGTGAGACTGTGCTGTTCTTGCTCCTCAGGAGGATCATGTTCAGTGACTCCTTTCTCTTGCAAACACTACCCGGCGGTGGTTCAACTTTATAGCCATTCCACTCAAAAAGCGTTGGTACAGCACCTTTAATAAGCCTTCTTCAACCATTGGGGGTTGTTGGCTCTATGAGTTGATCAGTGGCAAAGTGTCTGCTGCAGACCTTGGTGTGAGAGGTAATGGTGAAATTGAATACTGAAAAACTGAAAATACTTTCCTGCGTATACTCATGCTGAATTTGCATTAGCACCACTAGCAAGAGCTAAACAAACACACCGGAAACGACAAAGCCGTATTGTTTGGAAACGGAAGTACGTCACAAACCCTAGTGCAACTAGTCTGTTGGTGATTTTCAATGGACGTTCCCTCGTAGCTTTACGAGGTTTGTACCTGTTTATTTGTCTGTTCAGTTGATTTGACGTAGGCGCTACGCCACTGTATGTGTAGAAGTTTAACTGAAGTGTAGGCTATGGGGTAACGTTAATGTGGTGCAGTTTTTGTTAACTAAACGTTAGGCGTAAGCTAGCCCGCTAGCAGGCTAACTTTATGTTTTATTTTGGCAACTCAGTGCTGTGTGCAGGCTTGCACGTGTAACGTTACCTAAATGTCAGAAGAAGAGGTATGCCGCTTGGAAGTGGCGCCAAACAAGATGGTTATATTGTTAATTTGATCCTGGTTAATCTCTGGAGCATATAAAATGCTATATGTTTGCGTTAGTTACATAATTGCCATGCGCAAAAGTATTGTAGTATAACCACACACATAAGTAAATGTATACCATAACATATTAATTTCCGTCTACCCTTGAGATAGGCATAAAGGTGATTAGGCTGCACAACAGCCTACCAACAGCGTTGCATTAGCGATGTATGGACGTGTGTACGCCAGCATCCTGCAACGAGCCGCAAACTACTCACTGACGTTTTATTCTATCGCCCAATTCCAGGTTTGTATGCTTAAATTTTATTTTTATTCTACCTTCATATGATATTCTAATGTAATTTTAATCCCTTTTCTCCTTCAGCATGCCCACGCTGTGACTTTTTCCTGTTCTCAACCTCAACTAGCCCACTACTATCACTCCTCATCCTGGGGTCTCTCCAGTGGTGAGGAATCTGGAAATTGGGCTCAAACCCAGCGACACTTGTCAACTCGTCAGGATCTAGACTTCCAGCTGAGCCGAGTACAGATCAACAGTATTCTGAGATCCATTGAGCAGGTAAAAATCACATTCCTGCAGAACATTATACAGTATGCTGTATAAAGTGAATTTCTCAGAAAACCACCTCATTTACAACAAAGTTAGAACCTTTGTTTTGTGTAAAATGTACACAGAAACAGAATGCACACCATTTAAACACAGTATTTAGATGGAAATGCTACAAAGACAGAATATCGTGCTCATTTTGAATTCAATGCCACTGATATGCTTTGAAAAATCGTGACAACAGCATATTTACCATTGTGTTGCGTTACCTCTTCTTTTAACAAAACTCTTCAAGTGTTTGGGAATTGAGGGGTTTGCTCAAATGTTTTGACTGGGTAACAGTCTTTAGCACTCACACTCTTAATACTATGCCATTGTAATACATGCAGAAGGGGGATTCTTCACTAAATAATGACTTACCACCTTTGTGATGCTTTTTCCAAGCTTTTCCTGCAGCTGTTTTGAGTTTATTTTTTATTTATTTGTGAGCCTTTCTTCATTTAGCTTTGTCTTCAGCAACATAATGCTTGTGTGATTGAGTTGAAAAAAGGTCAGTGACACAGTCATTTTAGAATTCCAAGTCTTTACCCTGAGATGCTCCAAGGTTGCATTAGCAGTATGTCTTTGGGTCATCTCTGCTGTGAAATGGCATCCAGTGAGCTGTGCTGCATTCGGCTGAAACCAAACATCCCTTCAGAATTCATCTACCTGCTTCTTTCTTTTGTAACATCCACAAAAAACACTGGTGACCCAGTGCTATTGGTGGCCATACATGGCCATACTGTCACACTGCCTTTACCATGCTTTACAGATGATGTTGATAATTTAGACCATGAGCTTTCTCCTTATTCATTTTCCTGCCGTTCTCTCTCAAAAGCCTTTCTTCAGTTTGAATGTGAATATCCTCAAACTATAACTGAGAGTATTCACTTCAAGTTCATATTAACTATATAACTCTGTGGGTTGGTAAACAGCTAAAATAACACAAACTGCATCTCTGTTTCAGTCTGTGAGTGTGCCAGAGTTTGACGGCAGGGGACTCAGTGCTGTGAGAAAGTTTGAGAGCAACCAGCTAGCTGCTAACACTCCTAATGAGGACCGTCGGAGCGCAGCTACCTGCTTACAGGTATGCAGCTTTTTCCCTCTCTCTGTGGTGCAGTCTCTCTGTTTTTCCTCTCACTTCTTGTAAAATCAAATGTGATTTTTTTTTTTTTTTTTTTTTTTTTTTTTTTTTTTTCTCCAAAG
>VUQI01046779.1:24447-36734 GCA_015106735.1 Paratilapia polleni | reverse complement strand
TGTTTATATAGCACAAGCAGTGGTTAAAGTGATGATTTTCTCTGTGTTTTAGTCCTGATCTGTGTGACTCAACTGAAATTGGTACTCTCATCCACAGCGGCTCTGATTGGCCCTGTTATTTCTCCGAAATGCGAGAGCAGGAACTTAGAAGATCAACACTAGTGTCTTTGAAGTGCTCAACACATTTTATATGTGGAAATGTTAGGTTTGAACAGAGGGTATCTTTATAGCATTAGCAGTAATACCTGTTTTGGTTCAGTCTGAGGAACATACAGTGATGGTCTTTCATTACCACAAAGTAGTCAACTGCTGTGGCAACAATAACAATTAAACAACATCCATGCCACCACAGCGTAACAAGCAGTGAGTGGGGGACAGGAACTCATCGGCACATCATTGGAAAGATGATGTGGTGATAAAATAAAGCCCAGATACACTGTTAAATGTCAGGAGTGTACGACTGAGGAGGGAAAACAAAGCAGGAAGCATTCCTCTAAGGTTTGACCTAGCTTCTTGCCCCACCACTGTTATGAATACCAAACACACTCAGAAAGCAGAATCACACTGGCATCACAGGATAGTTTAATTGCGTTTGAGTTCCTCTTCAAGTGACTACCCACCCTTTCCACAAGCATGCACGGCAGCTTATCTCTGAGATTACAGATACCAGATGTGTAATAACGTGATACAGACAGGCAGTATTGTAAGTGATACGGTACACTAAACAGTGTAGACCCACATTACATACACATACACATACACAGCCATCTAGCAGACTGTACAGTTCTTTGCAAGCTTAGACAGCATTACTGCTTATAGATATTTAGCCTGTGCCTCCTCGGCAGCACAGGTAATTAACAGCATAAGAATTACAGGGGGGTGCAAGTGAGGAGCAGACACACTAAAGCTAACCCAAAGACAAGTGACAAACACACAGTTGCGCACTTGGTTGACTGGCAGCAAGTTGTGGCCCGATCTCTGCAAACACCTAGCCTTTGGTGCCTTCAGAGTTGCTCAGTTTTATGGGGTGTCTACTGATTTATAAGTGGCAATCTATCCAGTCCAAGGCTGTCTAAGGATACGGTTTTTTTAGACATGCTGCAATAATTTGAATTTTTTCCTCACAAAAATCTGTTCTTATATTTTTAGCTTTTCATACAGGCTCACAGTTTACTGAACTTCCACTTTATATTATGTCACCAGGCATCTTACAGTAAAACTCTAAAAGGACTCAGTAATGCAGAAAAGCAACACTGCTACACAATTTAACCTTATTCACTCTGTAGCCTCACAACATTCTAGTCTTAGCAAGTAATAGCCTCTGGACGGACATACATTTTAACCCAAAGGTGTGTTTGGTAGTTAGTGTTACATCTTTACAACCTGGTTAGTAGGTGTGCTGTTCCTCTGGTACATTGTTCCCTGCCAGTGAGGCATTACTCCACAAGCTAACCACAGAGGGCACACTATCAGGCTGGAGGAAGTGAAAAAGGCTGAATGACCCTATTGGGATTAAACAGCTGGTCAATGTTACAAGTCACTGACAGAAGTGAGAGCCAACCTTTCAGATGGTAACTGGCTCGTGTGCTTGGCATGTCTACAAGAACTTACATGAAAACCTCAAAGTGACAGACCTGACACCACTACTGTTTTATGATCGGGAAAGACTTATTTATAAGCAGAATTATAAATAAACACACTTGGTTTACACTGTTTTTGAAATATGGACATCCCTTAAGGGAATCTTTTTTTTTTGCAAACAAGTGGAGGACTTGACTGCTTTTTAGTTCAGTGGAAAACTTAAGAATAACATTGTGATCCTCTGCAGTCCCACTAACAACGCAATGACCTGCAGAACATCCGCCCAACGGATAGAAGCAAGGACAGAGACTGAGAAAGAAAGAAAGTCAGCAGTTTCCTGACTTATGTGACAAAGGTCTGTTAATGACAACCACTTTTCTGACCTTTTTGTCAGTGTTTTACTTCTTACAAATGCAGTAACCCACTCAATGCTTATCTGAGTATACCAACAAAACTCTTCACATAAGCGCTACATTACACAAAAATATTTGTATTCAAGTCCTCAGCTGTCTTTTAATTTCCTTTTTTATGTACCTTTTAAAGAAAAGGGGAGAGCAAAAGAGAGGATAGGTGAGATATGGAGCTGAAACAGTTGTATTTTTAAAGCACTGCAAAGGCAGGTAAGAGCTAGCCAGCAGTTGAAAGAGAAAAGAACATATAGAGAGTGAAGTGTGGCAAGATAGAGAGAGAGACTAAGGAAGAGGAGCAGAAAAAGAAGTAGCAATTTGAAAGGGAGGATCAGTTCTGGCAGAGTAATCAAATCAGAAAGTCAGCAGACCTATCCTTGGCTCTCCTCTCCATTTTCTCCTCTCTTTTCCCATCCCTTTAGTGTCATCTCCTTTTCATTCCTGAGCCCTCATCTCACTTTTCTCTCTCCCTCTCAACCTCCTGAGCTTCTGCATCAATCTCTCCATTCTCTGCTTGCTCCTCTTCTCCTGTTCCAGGGTAATTACTTTCTTTTGTCTTTCTCTGTTTCAGAGGAATCGGGTAATGGTCAGACCAAAGGGAACTAAGGTAGGTTAGGAAGACTGTAAGGAGCTTCTAATGAATATGTTTCAGTCTATCTAGCCAAACCAAAAGAGAATAAAAGGGAAAGCAAACGTCAATATCACTGACAATCAATGAAGACCTTTGGTATAGAACAGAAAGCAGAACAGGGGAGAGTTAGAATAGAAAATTGCAAGGTGAAAAAGGTAGTGGTATAAATGGCAATGAAAGATTAGCAGTTTTTTTGGGTTGCTGCTGTTTTTGTTCATTACTACAGAAAGGCTTGCCGGGAGGACTAAAGGCTAAAGAGAAGTAAAGGACTCTTTTGAACTAAACTGTATATCAGGATCCAGAGTTTAAACAGGGACTGCAAATCAGTGTTGCAAACACAACCTATGTGTGTTTTTATGAATGTGTATGAGAGAGATTGGGGCAGCATCAAGAAAGCGCACCGTCACCTACTCCTGGCCAAATTTCCCTTCATCAGCAATACTGGGAGTCCCGTGGGACTGCAGACACCACTTCTCCCTCGCTATAAGGAACTGATAGTCTGTAAAGTGAGAGGGGAGAAAGGAAAGAAAGAGCTAGAGGTCAGGAGGAAGAGACACTCACCTGAACGAGGAGCTCCAGCTTCCTGTCGTCCAGGAGATGGACCTGACATCGCCGCCCCTCTGTCATCTGAGAAACAGAAAGAAAAACAGGGATGTTTCTTAATATACTTGTTTATTACATGTTATCCAAATATACATAAACACCACACTGTCCATTGTTACCAGTCACACAAAGAAATTTATGCAAATTTCCAAATGACTCACATATTTTGGTCAAATTAAAAAAGAACATGGTGCCTCTCATCAATAAGTACAGTATATGAGCAATATCCTGTATGACAGGCTCAGAGTTTGCATGTGCGCTAGCTCAAGCCATAACAAGGTTAGCTGATCTAACTACACACAATGGGCCTCTCTCTGTTCCTCACGGACATTTTTAACATTCCTCCTTGAGCAGGAAATCCATTATCCATCCGTGAACTAGTGACCAAAGTGAGGGAAGCTGCCTGCCGACAGTGTTCACTGGAGTGTTTGTCTGTTTTGCTGATACAATGTTTGCTGAATAGAGCTGCAAAAAAAACCCTGAATAATATCCGTCTGGCAAGGTCAGGCGTAAACAGTGAAGCAGGTGCAATGATGAAACACTATTGTGGGAAAACACGAGTTAGACCAAATATTTTACATGACAGACAAAGCCAAGCCATCATTGCAAACCTGCCAGAACATTTGCTACTCAAATACAAACAAATCAAAGACCAGGCCTTTAACATTCACTGCATGAATAGTCAGACATTTAATGGCATGTGAAGAAGCTGCGTCTAAAGTGTTCAGCATGTTGGGGTGTACATTTATCCCTATGTTTTTCAGCACATGTGGAGTTTGTCCACAATTTAACAGGAAGCAGGGACCCTGAGGAACACAAACACCCTATGGCTCTGCCCACACCTCCCTCACATCAGGGATATGGGGACCAAAGGGGGTGGACAGTGGTGTGTGTGTGTGTGGGTTGGAGAGGAAGGAGAGGAAAGAGATGGGGAAAACATCACCATTGTCAAAATGTTAAACATCTGATGAGAACTCCCCTGAAAACACAGATGCTATAAATTTGAACACAAGCATTATTGGTTTGCAACTCTATCATGAGGATCACATTGGCCACCTGAGGCTATTGCAATTTGATAAGAGTGTCTCCTTAACATAGTTAGCCTGCTTTCCCACCATTTGTGCCAGCTTGCATCAGGGTGAGACTTTAGCAAAGAGATGACGATACCAGAAAAAGTGAGGGAAAGAAGCGCCTCAACACTCATCCCTGTGTGAACTTCCCTGAATCACTACTGGTGGGCGTGTGTGGCTTCTAGTTTCTTTGCAGGGTTCAGTTTACCCTCCCCCTTGCCACTGATCTCCTGTGGTTTAAGGGTTTAGATTGGGTGCACCTGTGCACACAGTCAAGTGACATAAAAACCCTTACATTTTCCAACCTTGCCCTTTGTTTTCATCTCTGATCGTCCTGTCGTGGAGTTTCATTACATTTCTGAAAACCTTTTGTGTTTATACTGTATACAGTAATTTTAATTACTACCATACCTACTGTGGTAGGTTTGTGGTGCAGACATAACCAGATGTGAGTCGTCTAACAACTCTTAGATGCCAAGTGTAAGGCATTACACTGTATTAATCCACATGTTTTTCTCAATTAGTCAGGACAAAACCAGAAACATTTGAAGTATCTTGTCTGCAGTACACTTCAAACTGTAATGCAGTATGTACACTGTCACTGGCTCTCAGCTTGAGGCACATGGGAATAGTGCAAGTCTTAATGTCAAAGTAACAAATCACTGCCATGAAGAAAAAACCTAGGCAGCCCAACCTGGCACAAACCGATTGGTTTTAGGTGCAAAATTCACTTTTTGGTATTGAGGGCATGCAGAGATTTTCAGCATGAAACCAAATGTAATAAGTCTCTATTACAAGCCTCTTATCAGTAAATAAGGTTGAAAAAACTACAAAATGAGGAATCTTTCAATATAATCTAATCTAGCTGCACCATGAGGCAAATATGAGCCAAATAATATGCATTATTACTACAAAAGCACACGTGCTACTGGCTGCATCACCTTTTCCTGTTGTGTGATTCACGCTGTATGTAATAAACCAACATTTCTGACCCATTACTTGCCAAGTCTGAATTGGCTAACATGCATCCTCAGGCCTGACTCACTACCAAGAAATGCTGATATTTAAAGACCAGAGATGAAAGTGAAGCATTTACCACTACAGTGCTGTCTAAAGCAGCCATGTTCGCAGTGTTTCATTATTTCTTCGCTGGGGCTGACAGCAAAATTACAGGCCCACACACACACACACACACACACAGTTGACAGTGATGCTTGGTCAGTGTAAGCGACCGCAGTAAGGTTATCATTAGTTAGTACCTTGCACACAAATGCTCACTGCGAAGCTCCCACTCACAGAAACCGGCTCCAAAATGGAGAGGGGGAAAAAACAAACCGAATTATTAATCCCAGAAAGAAATGAGTCGTGTTACAGCCAGAAAATCATGAAAAAACACCCTCTTTTCTGTCTGGCCTAGAGGATGAGGCACATCAGCATCCATGTTTGTGGCCATTAGTTAACATTAGTTACAAGCGACGCAGCTGGCCGTGTAATCCCGTGTCTCATATCTTCGCCGTTCAAGCCAAAAATAAATAGGCGCTAATTAACGGCGACCGTGGAGCGTTTTCCAAGGCAGGCTTCTCTCTCATCCCTCCTTATGGAAAGCACTGAGCTCCACGGTGCTAGTCCCAGTCGACCAACCCCCCTCCTCCCCCCCCCTTTCCCTACCGGCACCGTGCATAAACGGCGTGTGAACGTGCGGATAGCAGGAGACCGTACCATCGGTCAGCAACCGAGGGGGACGGCCGGAAGAAGCGGCTGACTGTATTCCAGTCTGCCTTCACTCGCCAGCTATGTTTCTCGCTGTCACCGGAGTTGCTTCGAAAACACGGGAATAATGGAGGCAAGATGTGGGGGCGGGGAGAGGAGGAGATGAGGGGGAATTTTCTGCAGCAGCAGCTCGCAGCCATGAGAAACTGCAGACCTCTCTCTCTCTCTCTCTCTCCTCGTGTGTGTGCGCGCGCGTGCTTACACCCAAACATCTGTCTGCAGCACAACGATAGCTTGCCGTTAAAACAAGCGATAAACAACGACGTGAAGTCTCCCTACTTTAAGAAATCAGCCCTGCCTTCAGAAATGCACTCCGTGGGGGAAGAAGAGTTGAGAGACTGTCCTCATATGACTGACCACTTTTAATTCAGCATATAACAAGTGTATTTAGACAAAGTTCCCCAAACCTTAAACGTTTCTGTCTAGATCCCTGGTTTGGCTTCTCTTCTCTCTCTCTCTCTCTCCCTGCAGCTTGTAGTTTCCTGTCTGCACTTTCAAACACAAATCTTGCTCTCAGGTTTGGCTTGCTTGAATGAATTCTGGCCTTCAGTCCACTGCAGCCGTTGGACTTTTTTTTTGTATGACCTAAATTGGGCACTTGTGTTCACCTTACACAGCTGGAACAGCAGCCGTTAAAACCACAAGCTGTTAACATAACAAAATCAGTCTGGTTTATGGAACCATAAATAGATACTAAGGTGTGCAGCAAAGGCTGAGCTACCTCCTCCTGTCAATAAAAATGTTTGAATGACTCAGCTACTCTGCTTTTTGTTGTATTACAACAAGAGTAGTCCCCATGTTATGAAAACAGTGTGAGGCCACATGCAAAGCAGGCACACATATGTGGCACACCTTTATTCAAGCTGTCAGGGATGCCTGGCTATTTGTTGTCAAATGATTCTCTTAAATTTGCCTCCTCCGTGCCACTCTGTCAGAGTGAAATCCACTTGCACCATATCTGAAATATGGGTGTGATTATAAGTTGCAGGATTCATCTGAGATGCTCTCTTTCCAGACATTTAGCAATACGAAGATGCAATTAAATTTAATAAGTTTGGCTTGAATAGCTTTGTTGCAACCATGGTGTATGCCGCAACCCCCAAATTCAGCTTGGTTTGCTAAATGGAGAAAGTCACATGAGAAACAAGGAGGTGTATCCTTTTCCCTCCTGCCGGATTTTTCTGTTTCTGGATATTTTTGGCCCACTCCAGACACCGGAAACTGGCCTGTCCAACTTAAATATCTCCAGATGACTCTTTCTTTGGCTTTAATACATACAACCATCCCTCATTCTTTTTCTCCAGTCAAATACATTTCTCCATTTATTGGTAGCTTCCTCAGTTTGCTATCATAAGGGCCCTGTTGTTTAACCATTGCAAGAGAGGGAGAAAGAAGGGGACAAAGCTGGCGGAGGAGAAATAAGGTAAAGCTGACATCAGGCTAGAAGCAAGATCCTGAACTCTTACACAACATGAGCTTATGAATTACTATTCCTGTATGGCATGGATGAACCTGAATGAGAGGGAGGCAGCTTCACAGAAATGAAAAGGAGGGAAGAAAGGAAGCAAGGGAGGAAGGAGCAAAAGCAAGCAGCTGTGATTTACTGAGCCACTCTGTCCAGTGTCCATGGCCCTTATCTTCCCTATACATGCTAACCTCTCCATGACCTACAGAGACTATTGCCAAGAACTACAAGGTGAGAAACACTTGTAGGTGTTACATATCTGCACCCTGATTGAGCCTTGTTGTGGAGTTTGCTTCTATTCTGGGCTGAGGTGTGGTCGCAATAATGAGGTGCTGATTTAGTGTATGTCTGCGGAGTACGGGTCCAAAGGGGAAAGATCTGAATGGCTGAGGTGGGTTTAACAGGGTAGAGTCAGGTTTTAGGGTTGGGCAGAGGAACAGGGTTGATGGTCTGCAGTGGAAAAGGTAACCTACATTGGTGGAGTGTAATATAAACACTGCTGAATGGTTAATTGAAGCAAGATGGAGAATCTCCTTAACCCTAACTGTGGCACGATGCGGTAGGCAGTTAAGACTGACACACACACACGCTCTCGCTCTCTGTCATGCTCTGTCTGCCGTTGTCTGCTTCTCCCGCATATTTATGGAGACTAAATAAACACACACTCTTAAACACGTCACTTTCAGAGCAAGCGTGCTCTGACACAAGCACTCCAATGATGATTTATGATGCTGAGATCATTACATCTGAATAGGCTTTATGACTTGTCGGCAGTTTTAATGTAACAGCATCTACGTATGGTGCAGATTAGATTACAATACAGGAAAAAAAAACACTCAGGATACAGTTTCAGTTCAGTTCAATGGGTTATTAAAAACCTGATGGAAAAATAATAGCGGGGCCAAATCCTGTCTTCCCCTCCACTAGTGGCATAGTGAGATGGAGCAGGGAGGGTCAAGGAAAGGCAGCCAGGAATGTCTAGAGAAACGACTGACCGTTGAGATCTGTTTTGTTTGTTCAAGTGTGTATATGGGAGTGCACATGCATGTTTTTGTGTGTGTCTGCGAGCTCCACCCTCCCTGCCCGTGTGTGACTTTGGGACTGAAATGTGGTTCCAGTTAGGGCGTTTTTAAAATCAGAAACATACTGGCACTTCAAACAAAATGGAGATATTTCTGAAGCCAACTCTCCTTTGTTCTTATTTTACTACAAAGCTCCATTCCCAGACTTCCACTGAAAAAAAAAACCCTCTTTCCCCTCATTTTAATATAGAATCACAACTCTGACTAAAACTGACAGAAGGAGACGCTTATGAATTTCAAAAACCACACAGGCATTTCTAGTGGGAACATTGCTGTGAGGTGTGTCAGTAGGCACAGTAAAGACATCAGGAATCATGCTTTATAGTACATTTTGCAAGATCCAAACTTTTGTTGTGCTGAATCCACACAAATCCATCTCTGCTTTCACATCTCAAGTTCAACTTTGCTGCCATTTGCACCCCGAGGAGCCTCAACTCCAAATGAAGTGAAAAGATACAAATTCCGCCTTCTCTTGGTGAAAAAGTGCCAGAAGGCGTTCCTACTACACACACACATGCACACGCAATATATACAGGCATCGGCAGATCAAAGTGTCTTCAAAGGCCCTCTAAAAATATGCACAATGTGAGCCAGAGGTTTGTGCTTTGTAAAAAGATTGCTGTAGATAAGGGAAATAAAAATAACAGGTGTGATGATATCACATGAAGACAGAGTAATAGTATTTTGTACTGGTACAGTAAACTTGAATATTCATTGCAGTCATAACATTACCAACTTCACCTTGTTCTTGCTTGATTCCTGATGGTCTGAAATTCCTCTTTCCATTCTTTGCATATTGTACACTAAAAGGTCACATTGTCTAATCCCAAAATAATGAAATGCTTTTTTTCCCCAAACCATGAACACCTATGTTGTTCCTGTAACATCATCTTCCTTCATCATCTTTCTACTTGCCTCAGTTGTTCCATTTCCCTTTGTTTTGTTTTATTTTGTTTATCCCTTATACACTCTTATTTTAACTGTGCTTTCTTTGTGGCTGAATGAAATTTGGCCACACAGATGTACACGTGTGCACGGGCACTCATATGTAGAGCCTGCAGTTATATTTAAAACCGAGAACTCTTAAACAAGACCACAGTATCCTATGATGACATCCAAGCAAACAAGCACAGTGTGATGATACAGCGCCACAGTGTGTCAGTTTAAGTACGAATGGCCACAGGCCACTTTGGTTATTGTGCATGCAGGTCACCTTCTTGCATGCTACCTATAATTAGAATGTTTATCGGGTAACCTACGTCTCTTGCTGTTTTGCTTTTTTATGAAGATGAGCTGTACAGAAGGAGTCAAAAGGGATTAATCCACTTTCCAAAGGACTCACAGGACACCTTTCTTTCTTCCACAGTTCATGATTCTGTCTGCTCTCAGATTACTTTTCCATGTCAGCTTTGCCCTTTACTGAAATGGACAGTACAGTCATTAAAATCTACTACAACAAGAGCCTTGGATGATAGGTATTTTAAGCACAATGGATGTGTCTATATGTGCCTATATATATGTATATAAAACCACAGATACTACTGATGAAGGACGTAAAAATAAGTGATAAGGGCATGGGGCAAAAGCAGTATTCAGAGTGCCAGCAACCTAAAGGAAGAGTACAGAGGTTCAGGACAAATACGTACGAGTGATGTCATGTCTTCAGGACTTTTTATCTCAATGAAACACAGTCTCAGTGATTGCGGGGGCTGATCTGCAAGGATGTGGACTGTCGGTGTGAGCCATTCACAGGGGAAGGATCTTTTACCCCTACACCTCCTCTCTTCATCTATAATTTAGACGGTGAGAAATCACTGTAGACCCAAGTGACCCTGTGTTCACTGATACTTCTGGCACTGCATGCAGAAAGACATGCAGAAAGACAGTGTGATGTAGAGAGGAGTATTTGGTTCGGCACAGTATTCTACGCATACAGTATGTGTGTGCATCTGTGTGTACTCCCTTTAGCTTGCAAACCCACTGAACTTTGCTGATCAATGAACCCTCCATCTTGACCTCTCTTTGTCTCTGTTGCTTCTTCTGTCTTTTTTGTCTTTTATTTGTTTTCCCAAAAGCAAACTAAATAAATAAATAACACACACAAAAAAGACAAAAACAAAACCTACACACGTGTGCCCTCGTGGCCTAAACTCAAGGGCACTGAGTGCTGCAGAGCAGTTGAACTCCAGTAGCCTCTATTCCCTACCCTGTGACAAGATGGAATACCAAACACACTAATCATTTAGCATGCTGAATATTAAACAGTGCTGTCTGCAAAGTTGTGTGTGTGTGTGTGTGTGTGTCACAGTCCTAATGTATTCTAGTAGTCTATTAAACATGTACCCTGAGACCAGAAACAGCAGGGGAGAGTTTGGGGTAAAAGGTGCCTAAATCATTTCTGTGGTTTGCTGATTTTGCGCTCGTCTATGTGTGTGGTAATATGTGTGCGTGTCCTCCAGGTCCAAAGACCCTCTAGACTAATTAGGGAGACAGCCAAAGAACAACATCACTCAAAGCACCGGCTTTACATGAGCTTTGGTGAGCTTCCATCCTCATAATACTTCAGGGATTTTCAAACCACCCACTTCTTTAGCTGAGTGCATGGAAACATCCTGCATTGTCAAGCACACACACATCCAGAAGCACATGAACATAAATGTTTGACCAGCCTCACAGCCCTGTGCTCGCCAGAGTAAGATGCAAACAAAACTTGTCATGACAACTTTCTAGGAGATCTAGTCTTTGCTGTCATTCAGTCCCTGCCAGAAATGTAGGGCACCTAAAGGAGGAGGCACTGTCACACAATGCTAAGACACAGGAATAGGTATAACCGTGGTGTACAAACATACAGCAAAAAGGTATGCAATGAAGGGTTCAAGTGATTTGATGCAACTGATGACAGCATCATGTTCCCAGATTTTCAAAGACAAGGGGATCCTTTGCTCTGTGAAGCCAATATATACTTATAATTTTTTATAAATCTGCATCTTCCATATTCCAGCTCACCCTCAGGCTAAGATGTAAGGGTTTATGTGTACGATCAGTAAACGAATAGAAAGACATATGTATTCTTTTGCAGTGAAGATGGCAGGGTATAGAATTCGCAAGTCTAAAAAGAGTAAAGAAGACAGGTTGGACAAAAAAGTGAGAATAAATGAGAGATAAGCCAGGCAGATAAATAGAGGCAATATAATAAAGAAAACAGAATTAGCTGAGAGCTACGAGGTGACAGGCTGAACAGGGTGCAGCCTAGGACATGTCTTCATCTTCCTTCAGGATCTAATTCAAGGTACTGTAATGACAAGTAGAGCAGTGAGAAAGAGCTATCAGCCCCTCCACAAGCCCTGTCCTGCAACCTGTCAGGTCTGCTTGCACTGTGCTATCCAGTCAGGGTTTATCAATCCATAGCTTTGGTCACTGAGACTGTGCTCCATTACGACACACTTGATTCCTCTGAGCGAGGGTAATGAAAAATGACCCAGCTCATCTGCAGGGAGAGCCTGGCATTTGTGTGTGGTCTGTGTGTGTGTGTGTGTGTGTGTATATATATATATATATATGTGTGTGTGTGTGTGTGTGGTCTGTGTGTGTGTGTGTGTGTGTGTGTATATATATATATATATATATGTGTGTGTGTGTGTGTGTGTGTGTGTGTGTGTGTGTGTGTGTGTACCCCCT
>VUQI01046779.1:0-23901 GCA_015106735.1 Paratilapia polleni | reverse complement strand
CTATGGTATAGTAGCTGACCATGCCTCCCATGCCTAAAATCTAAGCTTTGATTTTACATGCATCCAGTCTCATTCAGGAGCACATTGGGTGCTTTTGGACTGGAGGAATCTTTTCATACGTCTTATAACTTTTGGAGGAAGTCCCTAATTTTTGTTTGTCTGAATTAGAGGAACTAAGAACTATCAAAGTTCTTGGAACCAAGTTTTTGGGGTCTTCTGTTAGCTCCTATTTCAGCATAGGTATGGTGTTGGTCTAGACATATAGACACAACCATATTTGATTTGTATAGCGCTTGCAGCTGCATATATAAAAACTGCATTTATATATATATATATACAGAATTTCTACTCCACTACCTGGGACATCCAAACACATTGAAGTAATGTAGAGAGAAAATAAAGAAGCTGAAATAACAAACAAACAAAAAAAAAACAGAACAATCAAAGTGGATCTGAACTGTCATGGTTTAATGAATGCTATCCTTGGCCATCGACTGCTGGTAATATGCTAGTAATGCTGCACAAAAGATTCATTAGTCGACATTTACAGGCTATCGTCAGTGGCACCAGGAGCTTGTGCCTCTTGCTAGTGAATTACTGTATACTTAACAACATAAAAAGTAAATAATCACCTGTAATGTTATATTATATAACTTTTAATAGCACAATTGGGTGCTCTCTTTTTCAACTTCATTATTATTACAGAAGCTCCAATCATGACATCCTCCAACTAGTTGTTTCTATGTCAACTGCAAGCTCACTATAGTTAATCTAAGTGTTCCTGCTAATTGACAGTGCAAATGCAAACAGCCAAAAAGCTCCTAAATGTATGGAGTTCTCAGGAGACCCCCCCAGCAGGTAGTTACTCTCAGGTAGTCCACAGCACTGTTTGGTCAGATACAGTAAGTTGCTGGATCTGAATGTTTTGGCTCAGACAAATATTAATATTTTGCTCATCTCTAAAATTTAATACACATGCAAAACTCTAAACCTCTGCTCAGTAAACACATGTGGACTCACTGTTAGAGGATATAATATCCGTACAAATAGAGGATCTGAGAATCCCTGAGAGGGATTTCCCCAGATATTTACCAGATTCTCATAGTAATCCTCTGGGATTACCATTCTATACTGTGGCCCTAACCTTTGAACTTAAAACATTATAAGCTCTTACATCCCCAACACTAATGCCACATTTAAACCTTCACTCGCTGGAAGAGGACCACCTCCAAAAACCTTATATCATGTCCGCTCTGGCCAGGATTCAGACACACTGAGAGGATTTAAAGGGATACCCACCAGATTTATCAAGTAGGCTTCTCAGCCTTGGCCCAATAAAACACTGACCAGATACTGCAAACATGTTCAACATCTGAATAGTCTCCAACATGGTAACTGATATCTGGCAAAGTGCTTTCAAATCTCAGTAATTCTCAGTGTGTCATGCAACAATGATGGATGAGTTTCCTTGGACAAAGTATGAATACCATCCTGTTTTTATTCAATACCATGCCTTAAACTAGAGAATCAGATTAGTCCTTCTTATAGTGTATAGCATGTGCGAGGATGTGAGTGTGCAGTCATGCAAATGCCTGTAATTAATTAAAAGTGAGAAGCTTTCCTGTGAAGGACTCTGATATAGTTTTACATCACCAGAGAAATTATATTCTGGCATGGCTGACAGTAGCTAAATGATAATATCACACATGGAGAAATAAATGGAGAAGGGTGTCGTGCTTTAAATATTTAACACGTAACAGGGTTGCAGATCACCAGAAGACTCATCAAACGACTTTATTTCAACACAATTTGGACAACGAATTGATCGTTGATCATGAACTGTGATTTATGGAGTGAAATTGTAACTTATAGTTCAGAAGCATTTTTCTCGCTTCAAACATGATCAACAAACAACGACAAGCTTCGCTCTCCTCTTCCTTTTCCTCTTTCACACATACATTTACACTCACACACTGGGTATTTGATAAACCTGGGAATGTAGCAGTGGAAATGTTTTCCAGACGAACTATGCAAATAAGACCTAATCCCCAGGGAGACACTGTAAACGGCTTCAACCACCAACACAATCGACAGAGGGGTATTTGTGTGTGCGTGTGTTAGTGTGTGTGCCAATGCAGGGATATCAAACACAAACATGCCTTCAGCTAGTTGCCAACAAATTAGAAAATTACAAGAAAATAAACAAAGTACTGGAAAAATTTGGGACAGTGTCTGTCCTGGCCTTCTACTCCTCCCATCCCCGAACCCTTTCTGCCGGTTCTGGGAAAAGATTTTCTCACATGCAGATCCTGACTTTGGCAATGAGAACAAAGATTGCTGCCAGACAGCCCTAGTGAAATTCTTCAGTAGGAAGTCACAAGTTCAACTTCATCTTCTATCCAATAATTACTTGGCTGGAAAATGGAATAACGTTGGGAATTAGCTAGGACACAGAGATTTCCCATTCTGGACACTTGGCTGCCTGTCATGAGGTTATTTCCTGACATCTGTTTCAGTGGAATACTTGAACAAATTGATGATAAATTGAACATGAGAGTAAGAGAGACTTCACAAACTAGACTGATTACAATTGTGACCTGATTCAGAGGAGCTGCTGGCAATCACAGTGGACTCTTCTCAACACTATGCTTTGACTGCAAGCAAAAAGGTCACAAACAAAAGAAGTAACTGGACAGATACAAATGAACCAAGTCCTAGACAGAAGAAGGATTGTGTATCTAATATCTTAGGGTGTCGTTGCTGTGTCTCTGGTTCATATCATAATGCACTGGGACTACTCAGCGGGAAAGGAATACTTTCAAAGACAGAGCTTTTCTCACAGGAAACAGCACCAGACGAGTTCAGTGGGAGTAAACTGGCCTGGGTTTCAATCCAGAATAAGATGCAGTAGAGCCTATAAGCTAACACAGCATCAGGGTACAAAGAATATACCGTATATGTGAGAGTTTACATATGCATAAAATTTTTCAATGGGATTGCGTTGCTAGGGAACAGCCTGGATCAAAGTTTATTTGTCATGCAAGAGAACCAGCTTCCTGTCAGCTGTTGTTATTAGCAAGAGCTGTAACAGGAAGCAAACTGAGTCTATCTAGGATGTTTATCTTGTCAAGTCTAAAAAGCTCTATGGGGATGCGGAACACACTTGATTAACAAGTCACCTCATATTGTTATGAATAAAATGATGGCTTGGAGTAATTCTTGTAAATTGCATTACATTGATGACTATAGGTAGATAAAAAAAAATAATTCTTGCAGCTCAGGGGAAGTCCAACCACCTGTGTTTGTTATAGTCTTTACCATTGCTTCTTCCCTGTGCAGGATATCCTGCCTTTGGGATGGGGTGGGGTGATAAGAAGTAGCGTGGGGGCTGGTAGGATACAAATGAAAAAAAGATACAATGTACACAGCTGAAATCGATGCGAACTGGAAACAGCATGAGAAATGACAAACAATTACCCTGAGACACTGTCTAACGCAGCACAGCATAGCGCTGCCCTCACATGTCTGTTGGTACTAACCCTGTTTAAAGGGTCACACCACCAGAGGAAAATGTGTGACTGGAGGCTGTTGAGTCAATATTACTCAGCCCGATGTATGAAAGTGTGAACACAGGGCTGCCTCACAAGAGAAACAAGTGTACGTCTGTGTGAGCAAACAACATTTCACAAATGCCGTCTGCTGGTATGTAGTGCTACAGCTCAATCACACAGGGCGATGCTCCACACAACATGCAAAGCGATGTTGGTGTAAAAACATCACCTTGACATACAGTACATTCACACACAGAGTATGCAGTAAAATATCTGGATTGAGCGTACTGGACTGCTGGTGATGTCTGCATTCGCCAGTGAGAGCAGAGAGAAAAAGCTGAAAGGAAAAGAAGATGAATTTTAAGTAGGAAAAAAGAGAAAAATAGAAAGTTGGAGAGTAAAACAAGACATGAGATGGCTCTGGGACGCATTAGAGCCATGATTGGAAATGTTTTTCATTTCAAGAGAAGAAAAGAAGGCGGAAAAGAAGTGGAGAAAGTGAAAACAGGTCTGTATAAGTTAAGACCTGTGTCTGTGTCCATCATTCTTTCTCTCTTTCCTTCTTTTTCCCTCTCTCTCTATTGTGTGTGTGCCAGTTATGTGAGGCTGGGTATCTCATTAACAGTAATAAAGGAAGCCAGGCAGAGAGGCAGTGAGCCAGGGATATCCCCATCCAGCAGCCTGACACACTGACCCCTCCTTCTCTGCCATTGAAACTCCCACCACTATTAACTGCTCCACCTTGGACTGTACCACTTTACCAAGCCAGGGGGATATATTGTTCCAAGCACTCCTCCAGAGGATGTTTAGGAAACATTAAAACAGCCCCGCCTGAAAGGTGTTTTAGTGTGGCCTCTGTTAGACCAGGATGGTATATTTCAGCTTCCTCTAATTGTGTTACCCTCCCTCAGGATGCTTAAACTGAGGAGCTACATAAAACCACATGTGAAGACAAAAGTTAGAATAACAATCCAGCTTATTCTCCTCTCGAGAATAAAAAGGGAATCTGAGAAAAAAAGACAGGAAAATGCACATGCTGTGTATGTTTATCTTTGTGTGCTTCTATGTGATGATGAATTTATGCTATGCAGTGTGCTTCTTATCATTTAGCTGCAGGCCTGGTGAGTCTTTTGGGTTTGTCCTGGTGGTACCAGCTGCATACAGGGCAGGTGAAATGCTTGGGGAATACTAATGGCTGCATGAAAGCCCTGCGCACCAATTCAGACATAGTGAAGTGAATACTGATCAAGCTTTTTGCTGAATCACAGCAAGACAGACACAAGGCACAAAAGAAATTGCTGCTTTTACACAATTAAAATAATGCAAACCAGCGAAAGGGTTTGCATTATTGAAGCAAATTGACACATTTGGTGTACAAAGTTAGCAGGGAGTGAGATGTGTAAGGCGATGGAGGCAGAGGGATCAGACAGCCGACAAAACAATGTCTGTATGTGTGTGCTTTTTTTGTGCAAGCATCCCCCTTTTTGATGACCTTACAGAAACACTTACCAGCTTAACAGCTTAGTTACCAGCTCTTTAATACTGACCCTGGCAACGCAACTTCCTGTTGTGTATCCTGAGCACAACAAAAACAAAAGAACACTATACAAGGGGACAGCAAAGTGAAAAAAAGTTCTATTCAGTACATAAACTTACCAGGAACACAGCCATGGCATCTAATCCAGTTCTGTCCTTCACGCTTAATGAAACAAATCACTCAAGTTTAACCCTGCCCTGTCTCTGGCCCCAGTTTTTGCCTGAAGGACATACCTGGCCTACAGCACATCATCTGTTCCATAGTTGTCTTTCTCCTTCTGCCTCAAGACCTTGACACACAAGCGCGGAATCATTCATTAATAATTGTTTCTTATGACAGATGGTGCAGCATGTAAACATAAGTATCTCTTAACAGGCGCACATTTATCTAGGATTAAGTTGGCCCAGTGCAAAGTGCCTACTTCGATGAATGGATGTGCATGGAAACCTAGTTTATGTTTTTTATGTTTTGTGTGTATTTGAGGTGCAGCCTACCTGGTAAAGTGGCCTTGAAACACACCTGTGTGTGTGCAATAGATGCAGAGGCCCAGGAAGGTTCCTGGCATGCACTCGAATCCGTCGGATGGCTGTGGAGGTGAGAGTCCACAGCAGGCCCTGCCGAGTACAGACCACCTCATCTAGACCCAACAAGATAGCCTCCATTCCTAACCAACTACTAACAATCTTCAATGAGACACCACCAGAGGAATGCAAAGCAGCATGAGTTTATATCAAAGGGACATCCACAGGTATCACATTAGCAGATCTTTAATAGCACAGGTGAGCCATCCATAGAGGCCGAGGCAATGAGATGGTATGATTAGCCTTTATTGTCCTCTTGATACCACTTAGCTCCAGTAGATAATAATATGGGTCATCTCTAGAGGTAAGCCACAGAGAGACAGGTTAACCCTGTGTCTGTCTCCTCTCCTGCCTCTGTCCCTCTTGGCCCTCTAGTCTCTCTAGGATTCACTGGGGTGATGCCTCCTCAAGGTCAAACCCTGCTAGTCCTTCTGTCCCAGTCCCACACAGCTAGTGGTCCCTGCTGACTCCTTCTCTCCTTGTCCTCCTCTCTTCCTGTCTCCTTTCTTCCCACTGAAGCAAAGCACCCTCGGTCCGTTGGTCTCAGCGTCACAAACACAAACATTCCCACTTAGGAAATGCAGCCGGTCTCTTAGTCTCCCCGGCTGGAGGTTGTTTTTAAAGCGATATGCACTCTCATACTGCAGCTCACACTGAGAGAAAGCAGTCATCTCACTTTCTCTCTCGTTGTCTCAGTTTTCAAGGAAGGTTCCTGTGGTAACTCCATACCTCTCAAACACCTGTTTGGACTGGACACTAAGTGTATGTTTATGAAGAAGCAGAACACTTACACACACATGCTATACAAGCATAACTGCAAGCATGAGTGTGTATACAGTAGACTGAATTGAAGTAACACTGACATCTGGTCACTTGGATTTTTGCCAGAATGTTGTTAAAAAAGGACATATTTTTCCTCCAAGGCAGTTTTCCCAGGCTGGAGTATCCTGGTCTGACCTATCTAATTCTTGAAAAAACAAAAAGGATGACTACTCAACCCGTCGGCTAGTCTTCGCCAACTCATTATCTTTGTGCAGAATGTGAAAAGAAGGTAAATATAATTAATTACGTCAAACTTAGTTGTTTATTTGAGACAGAAATCCACAATGAATCTTACATTTGCTTACATACATCTATTTGCAAAAATGGCCACATGGAGGCAATACAAACCCCATATATAAGCTCTGCCAAGCATGCAGTGCCTGTGTGTAAATCCATGCCAGTCTGTTATAAATTCGGGCTTAACAGCACTTCTAAAACACTACAGCGTGAATGAGCAATGTTTGCTATGTTGTGTTTGATACAAATGTTAAAATAACTCTAAAATCAAACACAGACATGCATTTTTTTTCTCCGTCCTGTACACTATGACTAGGATTTTATTTGTGTCAGTTGTGTTATTTAAAAATAATGTCTGCTGGTTTTGTACACCCAAATGCTTTCATTTGTCCTGCTTCTGTCGCACTCTCTCCTCAGAGACTTAATCGATAAAAAAAATTCAATAACTCTGTACAGAACAGTAATTCTTTGCCTTTTCTACCAAACCACCAATCTGACTGCGGGTGGATTAAATGGCCTTTCATAGCCCACTCTGATTCATGGCAAGGCTTATTGATGCAAGGGGTCATTTCTGTACTGCTGAGATAGTGTGTTTGTGTGTGAGATTTTATGTGCATACAAATTACTGTATTACTGTAAGGAACCACAAACATGAGGAAAAGACTGTTGGGGCATACATCAGGCTTGATATATAAAGTGAATAAACTTCTAAGAAGCATTTTACATTTAAGTGCAGCAGTTTCACCAACCATATGCTCCACAGCACTCTGCCTCCATAGCAGTAATTTCCCATACTTCTATCTCAACGCTTCATGATATCCTCTCACTGGTGTCTTGAGAAACTCATGAGGAATGTGTGGTATTCCTGTAGTGTGAATTTTCCAAACTGGCTGGAGATGCTCATCTCAGTGACTGTAACTTACGAGGGGTGTAAATATTTGTTTCCCGAGGAGAGAGGCGGGAGGTTAGGTGTGACACTGCACTGTTCCCATGATTCCATGTATTTGCTGTGTCCCGCTGAATCCTGGGAAAGGTCAGACAGGCACTGTGATGTAAACAGACATGACTAACAGTGTCAGCTGGGCGTCTATCCACAAAGTAATAAGATGGAGAGGAAAAGGCAGTATTTTACATTCAGAACTGTGGTGGACAGATGGAATTGACAGTTAATTAGTGAGAAAAATCTACATATTATTTAATAATTTGTTTTATAACAGGACATGGGGAAATCACCTCCCTCCTCTTCACGTGTTCACTTCTAGCCTCTTGCTTTCTCCTGTTTCTCTTTCTGCCTCTTTCATCCCTCTCTCATATCTCATATTTCTATCTCTCAGTCTTCCTTCTGCTCTCTGATCTTCACTCAGGCGTGTTACACTAGAGTGCAAGCAAGTCAGAGAGAGAAACAGAGAGCAGTGGAGGGAAATGGGTCACCTAAACTATGAATTCACGAGTACATTCTCAGCTGAGGCTCTCTGGCACACAAATTCCTTAAAACAGCTGTGCACAGGAGACTAGAAAGTGCATCTGACACATGTTGCGCTTCTTCTCTTCTCTTTTAAGTACTTTATGTGATACTAACCCCAGCATGTTCAATTTTCTTAGTTGAATTGCTGCTGAATGCAAAGTTGAATGGAAAGACACACGCACACCGATGTCATTGCAACAGAGATCTTAAGTGACACATCTGTATAGACCCGATCAGGAATTCAATTCTGATCAGTCTTGCTTAATGTGATTGCATTAGAGGTGTGAGCAGGAAAATCAATAACGTAACATAATCTGGCTCCAGAGAGGGATGAATGCAGGGAGCTTCTATATGTCTGTGAGAATGGATAGTGCATGCCATGAGCTTCAGTTTGACTAGTCCTATGGGTGTCTGGAATAATATAAATAAAAATGCTGTATACTGTGCATCTGTGCGCTGAAAAACACCCAGTGATGACATAAACCTTTGAAGTAACGGGACTTGTTATAGTCTCTTAAGTATAGAAGTTGACCTAGTTCATGTGTTATATGCTCTAATACCCTACACACATGCATTAAAGGGTGTTCACGCACAGGAACACACACATACTCTCGCCCTCTCTACCTCTCTTTCTCTCTCAAGCTAATCATTTTCTCCACTTTGCCTGGCAGATAAATATTAATGAGGATTACTATGTTACTGCGGTACACCCACGGGAAAACAAGAGACTGCAACTCTCTCCCTCTTTCTAACCCTTTCCCGCTCTGTCTCTCTTTGTCACTCGTACACGCCCACACACACACACAAACTTCAAAATCTTTAAAAAAAAGTCTTTGCCACTTTAAGAAAATGCCTATCCCACCCCCACCCCCAACTCTCCTTTCTATATTTCTTAGTATGCCGTACAGTGATTCACACACAAATTTACACAACACACACACACGCAAACTATGAATAAACCCCTTCATATGAGTGAGTCACAGACAGTGCCTCGGTTCTCATTGAGACATGTTATCTCTGTCTAACAAAGGGCACAGATTGTGCTGGGATATTTAAGGAACATTTCGGGGGTCTCCACATCCTGTTTTGTGGGAGATGGAGTTTTTCTCATCAGCCCACACTCATCTTTTTCTTTCTTCAGCGGTTGCTTTAAGGAAATTATTGTGTTCCTCTCTATAATATTAAAAGGTCTTTATCTTTCAGTGTAAAAAGACCTGAAATAGCTGTTGTTGTGCTATAAAAATGGACCTGAATCAAATTATTCTGAGCACTCTTTCTTGTGATGATTGTCATTTCTGTGAATAGAGAAGCAGATATAATGAAGAAATCTTACTGAGCTTTGCATGCATGTGGCAGATGATGGGAACACACAGTTACACAGACTGACACACACAAACACACACATCCATTCCATCCATCCACTGGGGACACAAGAGTCCACTTTCACCATAGCTACTCCACTAGCAGACTGTCTCCATAGAGAAAGCATATCATCAGCAGCCTGACTGTCCTCAGCCTTCAAACACAGTCAACAGGCGATCATCTCTTCATTGTTTGATCTGTACACATTTACTTTGAACTTGTATGCAGCTGCGCCATGTGTCCATAAGTCTGCGGGTTGATTTTGGATGGGCAATAAAAGAGATGAAAAAAAAAAAAAAAATCATAGCCCACAGTAATGAAAGAGACAGGGTGGAGAAGAGGGTGGGAGTCTCCTGTTCAGCCCCCCTTTCTTCAGTTGCTCAATAACATTCTTCATTCTGAGCTGCCTTGGGGAGAAAAGGGGGGTCCCCTTTCATGCCGAGCAGGGTGTGGTGCAAGAGGGGCCGTCAGGAGCCCTTAGCTCTTGTTATTCCCACCTCTTTCTTTTATTTTCTTCTTTCTCCTTCTCTTTGTCTCTTTAATTGGACTGACTGACCACATCTCTCTCACCTACAGTCCTGGGGGCATGTTGGGATCTCAGGAAATCAATACTGTAGCAAAGTAAAGGAGCGCCGTAGGGGCAAAAGCTCAAAACTCAGATTTGCAAACAGAGAAATGATAAAGAAATTAAACTTATTTTGGGTGTTGTGTTTTGCTTTGGTTTCCACTATCAACTATGCAACTGCTTCAATGAATTCTGACTCTAATGTCTCGGCAATTAGATCAGTCTGATGAAAAACAAGCAAGAGAAACAAGAATGCCAGAGTCCAGCGCTGACCTTCTCTGTGATTGGTGCAGACAAGATGTTTAAAGGTAACGAGGATCGATTAGTATTCCTGCCTTATCGCTTGTCTGACTGCTTCTTGCTTTCAGCCCTATAGTGGTAAATTGCTGTCATGCCATTGTCTGTTTGGATTCCTATTCGGCTCTTGAATGTTTGTTTTGAACATGTGTATATGTGTTTGTGTGAACTTCTGCTTCTTTGACAGTGATCCACCCCTCCCACCTTCATGCCCTCGCTCCCCTGCGGTGCTCCAGACAACAACATGTTTCCTCGGAGACCGATTCCATCTCCTAAAATCTGAAATTACACACAAACGCTCACATAAACACGCACGCCAGTCTTCTCTCTCTTCTCTTTGTTTGTGTGGGTTTGCTTTTGTTCTTAATTTCACAGATAAAAGCTCAGCAGCTTTACATGATAGCAGGATAACAAAGGCGGAAGATAATCCTAATTCAGACAGCTCACAGAGGTAATCTAAAAAGAAAATATCCCCTCAAAGAAGCTGTTTTTCTAAAACTGTCAACACCAACTGTGCAATTTATCACTGTGATATTGTGGTGTAAACACTATAAGTACGTCTATCCCATTTTGTCCATGCTGATAGAGGAAGGATGACGTCATATGTGAAGACAGGATTTTTAACAATCCCAAGGGACAGATAATAAGGTATAGAAAAGGTGTGATTCATATAAAAAAAAGTAATCAAGTCCAGTTAACAAGGCATGTTTTGTTCAAATGTGTCATAGCTGCTGACTGTGAACAAAGATGGCTATGTTCTCCCTGTAGGTATCACTCGGTTAAATGTAATAGAAACCTACATCCATCAGAAGCTATTGATGCAGGCGTGAGACGATTCATCTGCATTAGGTAAGTGACAGGGCACAGATAAAAAGGCGGGCTTTCACTCTGCAATTTGCAAGGTGAAAAGCAATCTGGAGGATCAAGTTTTAAAATATCTTTCAAGCAAGTTCTTGAATACTTATAGTTTGAAGCACAGCATTTAGCCAGAGGGGATGCGAACCCATTAAAATGTGCATGTTAACCGTGAGATGCTGAAGGACATGAAAAACTGGGTTCCAAGTGTGTAAAATGCTTTAACTATATCTAAGCTGGCAGCGACAAAATTTCCACTACAACCTTTCAATTGCTTAGTCAGCTCATACATACATACATACATATATATATATATATATATATATATATATATATATATACATGCAGATTTTTCTATGCTGTTAGCCCTCTCCACAGCTTATGCAGCTGTATACTGCAGAGAGTACATGCAAATACAAGGAGTTATCTAACATGACAAGTCAGAGCAGGACAAAGCTGCAGCTGTGAATAGAAGTGAAAGTATTTCAGTGGCTCAGTATGGTAAAGAAAGTGGCAGATCACCGTAAACTGCTCACCTGTCATCACAGAAGAGATAAATGAGCCAGGCAGTCTGGTGATTTAAAATCATTTTTTGCTGATATATTAAACACTGTTCTCTGTGTTTGGTTTGACTGATACCTCTTTAAAAGAAATCTGATGTAGTCACTACCTCCCACAGAAGGTGATGAACATCAAGATAGCATTTTTTTCCAGTGCAGAGGTACAATAATGTGAGTGAGTTTATGTAAATCACAACAAGTAATCCCTCTTCAGTCTGTCTGCTCACAGCTGGTTGCAAGGAGAAATGGGAGGAAGATAAATGGAATTCAATCAGGAGAGACTGTGTGTGAAAATGAGCTTTTTCTCCATTAATTAAGGTGATTTGAGTGAGTGTGTGTGATGACAGCTCCAGCCAATCAACCAGCAGCAATTACTTTCCTGAAAAGGACAGTGAATATTCAGTTTCCTTCAATCAAGGACTATTATGACAGCCAGCCAGATTCAGGCAGAAGTTATCCATTTACCAGCTTCTATAGCATTAATAACACATAATGACAAAAAGGAGTCTTGAGATGGTGACCTGAATGCATCAGAACAAAATATACTGTCTGACACGCTCCTTTCTCTCAAGTCTTTCACTTATCTTCGGCTTATCTTCAGCAAAGAAACCAGTTTGTATTTTATGTATTGTGATGATACAGGAGTGATGGGGTGTGGTGGGGGGGCTCATTAAAATGAAAGCTTTTTTTCATCCAATACACAATCGCATTGTGTAATTTATGGTCGCATGTGCACAGCATGTGTGCGCTTGCGTGTCGTGTTGTATCCTCTGTGCACACACATTCAGTCAAAGCAAGAACCACAAAGAAAGCAACAATTCTCAAAAGGCCTTATGGCGTTTAGAAGTCACAGCCACTCAAAGAGGCGTGTTAATGAGACTAAAGTCACCTTATATCAAGTGGAAAGACTGAGATTTGAGAAGACAGAAGAAATTCTGTTCCGTATGATCATACAAGCAGATTGTGATTGTTGGAATGCAGGTTTGGAGGGGCTGTGTATGCGGCTCGCTCGTCACCTGAACACACACTGTACTTAAGTGTGATTCACTTAATACCAGTGTATTCACAACATGAAAGAGTGCTGACATACATCATAGGATGAAAGCACTGGGGAAACACACGCACAGCTGCAAACCTTTTTTTTTTTTTTTAATTTTTTTATTTCTTACACAAACAGGGAGCTTTCTTGTGGGGTAAACAACTTTGCTGAAGAGCAAAAGGGGTGAATCACATGGCATGTTACAGCCTGTCTTTACAACTGACACAAGGGTTAACTTTGTACCACACATTCCATGTAGCTGGGAACTATTATCTCCAGCCACCAGTCTCCACCCACCACATACACAAACACATAAACACAAGCTTCTGGTGCCTGGCAGATGAGCTGAATTCTACTGTGTAAAAAACGTCTGGGACAGCACAGGATTCAGCACTTTAAATCAGGCTGAAGTTGAGGCTTTGTGTGACTTTGGTTGATAAAAGCCCATGTCTCAAGTTTAATTGCACTGACAGTGACAGGCAAACAAGCTGCACTCCCACAGTGAGACTTCCCTGTAACCTTGAAGTCGAGGACAGCAGAATACATTAGTGGTGACAGAGACAGACTGAGAACTGCAAAGACTGACAGACTCAGACTGAGAGGAAGAGAAACACAGAGAAGTATTGTCCACTGTAGAGATTAAAAGCTTTGCTCTTGACTTGCCTTGCACCAACTCAAATCTAATACGGTCCCCTGGATTAGCCAAGAACCTCTTTAAATCCCACTTACACACACAACGACACGATAAAAATAAAAAAAAAACCTTCCAAACAGAAATAGAGTCAAAGTCAAAGAAAGTGAAAACAGGAGAACTGAGGGAAGCTTGTCTCTTACCCTCTCTGCACTGTTCCTCCGTAGAGTCCCCACCGGCAGCTTAAGCATCAGCCGGCGGGTTCTCCCAGGCGTCACCGCTCCTTGGACCACCATAGTACGCTCCAGAGTGTGCGTGTCTGTGGGTGTGAGAGCATGTGTGCGAGAGTGTGAAGTGGGTGTCCTTGCCGTCCCGTCCAGCCTGACAGCCGTGGTTCACGCGAGCTTGCGCGTGGGTGTGTATGAGGGAAGGAAGAGTGTGATGTGAGCGTAGCTGTAGACCCACACCGGTCCTATGTGCCCCTCTCTGCTTCTATTTCCCTATGTGTTAAAAGGCTGCCCATTCTGCTCCACACAGCTATACTCCACTCTGCCGCTCACGAGGTGAATGAGTGTGTGAGAGCGCATGGGAGGGAGAGGGAGTCCGCTTTGTCTCTCCTCTCTCTTCTCTTCTTTCCTCTCCAGCTCAGGCAGCTTCCCCTCCCTTCCTCTCACACTCACTTCCTTCAGTCGGGGGCTTAACCAGGTCACTGGATTAATGTGACGTTACAGCTCTTATTAGCATACGCACTTGTGTCATGTGACTCAATAATAATTGTGTGTGAGCATATATACCCCCACCACCCACACAGCCCTTACAGGGGATCACGTGGGGAACCTCAAAAGGAATATGGGATGTTTTGCCATCTGGTAGGGAGATTATCTACGAAATCCCGCATCCCAGCTTTCTCTCCCTGCACTGTCTAGAACAGGACACAAAGGAGGAATACAGACACACTCACAATCGTGCATCCTCACATTCAAGCATGCACATTGCTCATGCATGCAGATATTGATCATATCATCACTTGGTTCTTTGCCTGTATGGGGGGCAACTGTAACAATTGGCCAGAGTTTTTTCCACAAAGCTGTGACAGTAGTGGACAGTTTGCAGTATTGATCTGGCCCTTACAGAGACCTTTTATCATGCTAAGTGCAGCCACAGAGAGCTGCGACTAGCTGCAGCCTCATTCAGCTGAGTCAGTCCTCTGTAATCCACCACAGTGGTCTTTACATGCCCATTAAAGCTATTGGAATCGTGAGTTACAGCTGCACCTTGTCATATCTACATCATCACTCACTGCTGTGCTCTGTTTCCTTCTGCACATCAATATTTGGCTGTCAGCTGATTAAATAAAGTGAATCGACACACGCACACAGATACAAAGCTGTTAGGTATGCACGTATGCATGCACACGTGCACAGCTGCTCAGAGAATAACACAAATCTTGAGAAAGTAAGTTAGCCATTGTTAACAGGCAACCTGCAAGATTTGGCTTGGTCATCACAGTCAAGAGGCGAACTGATGCTGGATCACAGGGTATAAAATCAGATTAAAGCTACTGGTCAAAATGAGCAAACAAACAAGCCTCTTCCATCCCCCTATTATTTCTTTAAGTGAGGACCCCTGACAGCTTTAGTTACATGAGACTGTATATGTCACACACATACACACACACACTTTGTGTTAAAGCCGAGTGACAAGCATACAGGAGGAAATCATCTGCAGTGGTAATCCCCAGAAAGCATTATTTATTCATCACCCTGGCCTGCATCAGTGTGTGAGTGACTGTGGCCTACATGAGAAATATCAGAGGGCTATTTTTAAACTTAGTCTGCAGACATCCAGGTCTCACAGATAAGGAACCAAAAGGACTCATTCACTTCTCTCTCTTTGCAATATGAGTGGTACTCTGTGTGATGTGTGTGCTTGATGTTAATTCACATCATGATGGTAGAGCTCAAGTTCCACTGCTGATTCAGGAGACAATGCATGAGATTGTGTACTGTACCCTTGACAGTGAGATGAAAATACACCCTTCTAATAGAACAGTTTAAGTATGGTTCGTGTTCTTTTGTTCTCCTTTGCTTTTCTTTTTTTTTTAAAATAAACTCCACCGCCTCAAATCCACAAAGGTGATAAGCCCTCATCTTGACAGGAGGGAGAAAAAATAAAGGAAAAAACAACATGCTACTTTTCTTGATGCCTTGGGCTGTTTGCACAATGACCCATTTCAGTCAACAAGCACACAAAAATAAGGCAAATGGGATTTGCACTTGGTAATAAAATATGTGAAATACAAACCTGTGCACATGATACAGAATAAAAACCTAAATTTGAAGCAAAAAGCTAAGATATTCTGACATTTTTGTTTTACAAGAACCAGCTGCCCTCAAAGTGAACCAACAGCTATTAATACATTTAAAAAAAAAAGAAAGAAAAGAAAACCTGCAGATGAAAAGAGAGAAAGAAAAGAACATCTATGCCTGGTTATAAGAGATGCTAACAAGAGAAACAAAGCAGCTGGATTGTCTGGGTTTTATTTCTGCTGTGTTTTTGTGTGTGTCTGCTTAGTCTTTGTTTGTAGTTGTAACAATAATAAGCACTGGTTCTCCATGGCAGACTCCTGGCATTGTGATGCATTAATTTACCCTGATAACCCAGCCAGTCTCTGCCCACGGCTGTCTGACTCATCCCTATGGTCCTGCTCCTCACTCTGTATGTTTGTGTGTCTGTGTGCATGTGTATGTGTGTGGGAGTACGTGTTTATGGAAATGCCCTCTAGTTGGACTGTCTCCCCATCCCAAGCAGGGAGAGAGGGGGTTGACTGTTTATGTTTAAAGACACCACAAATTACAAAAGGGTTGAGTTACAGCAACATTACAGACAAAACAGATAAACGATTATATAGCTAAACAGTACCACCCTGACAGCGTAATTCAATTCACTGCTCACTGTGTGCTTTCGTCTGTGCTTCTATATGTACGCCAGTATTGTGTCTCTTGAGAGTGAGATGAGCACAATGTGGGGCCTCCTACCCTTCATCAGGCCAGAACCAATCATAATGACTTCTCCACAGGGAAGCATCCACTTCAATTACCATCCGCTCAGCAGTGTCTGTGTAAGAAAACCTGGGAAACACTATTACATGCTAAGAAAGGTAATAGATTGCCTGTGAGATTGTTTTATTTGAGTCACAGTGAAAACTGGGGCATATTCGTGTTTCAGAGAGATTTGGTGGAACGCTAGGACAGGTTGTCCCAGTCAAACTGTGTCACTCAGCACACATCTGCTCAACCTGTCGTATGGTGACTGAATGTGTGTGTGAATGCGCTGGTGTGTGCACATACTGCATAACTGCTTATGTGTCTTTCAGTCTGATTAACGTTTAAGGCAGTGGCACCAAAGCACTGTAGGCAGGCTGAATGTATTCTCTGTCTAACCTTAGGTAGACAGAAGATAGACGATGCCTTTAAATCTTTGTTTGAGTGCAGTCCACAAACAGACTCATAAGCTGCTATTATGCAGTCATCTATGTCTTAATGGAATTAGAATATATCATTGCAATGGGCCAATCAGTAGTTTATTACCAGGGCAGAAGGAGATTTGAATGTGGTGCTAGATGTGCAATATGCCTCAGAGAAAAGCATTCAAAGCTTCTGAATTATTCACCCAAGTCTGCTGGAAACCCTCAGTGTGTGCTTGGCCAGCTGACATCCGAATCTGAACCATGATGGAAACGGAAGGATGAATGATAATAGCTCATTGGTTTTATAGGTGTGCACATAAAAATGGGATCAAGTTTATGATAATTCTCTTTTTTTATTTATCTGGGTGATCCTGCTGCCAGAGAAGACTAATGAGGCAAGTAAATGAGATAACATCTGATTGCTGAAACCTACTATATTATTCAAATGTAATTGATTTTATGGAGGTTTCCCCACAAAAGAACATATTTACTCTGTTTTCCTTTTTGTTTGTTTTTTTAAGCTCAATATATTTCACTCAATAAATCCTACAAAATCCCCCAAATAATAATGAATAATGATTCTGTTATGAAATATTATTGTAGCCAAACTCTGATATAGCTTATTTCTCTGAGCTCAGTTGTTGCCCAAAAGCTATCAAAACCCAACAATGAGCCACTGCTACACTGGGGGAGATGTTTTTTCTGCATTAACATGAACAGGCACTGTAGTTTATTTTGAGTGAATCTCCCAAATCCACAGCTGCAAATAGCCCCCAAGAAAGGCATTATTTACTTCGTTTTGTCCAGATTTTAAATATTTATATCTTCAGTAGTAACAAATGGGCTTGGGGCCGCAGGATGCAGACAGCGTAGGGAAGGGAGAAATCAAAAAACATCAAGAGATGGACTGCTGTTTTTTTTTTTTCAATAAGAAAGATATAAAATATGGTTGCACTGAAATTTCTATAAAGGGAGAGGACTTGATGCTCAAACCGCATACCAATCAGTATCACGACTATATTAATTCAGACTAGATGACAATTGCTTGGCAGAGAGCAAGAGAGAGAGAGAGAGATACCAAGGGGCAAACAAAAAGAGGAAAGAGGTCAGCTCACAGAATAATGAATAACTTTATCACTGGGCAGCGAACACACCCATTACATAACAAAATATTCCCACATAATGCACCCAGTCAATAGCCACAGTTTGAATCAACACATCTGCAGCAGCCCAGTCAAAAGAGAATAGTTTGCTAATAAAGAGGCTATGTGTATGTACATACTGCAGAGAAACATGTTGTATAACGCCGTGGAACAATTCTCATTGTGACAAGGAAGCTCTTGGTATCGGTACGTCACAGTGTTTGTGCTCCTGGCAGAGTGAATGCTCTCAGAGACCACAGGCCCTTTGTGAGCAAAAAGCTCTCCCAAAGATATAAACTGATGCTTTATGGCTGCTGGAAGTGGAGGAGACGATGCTGAAAAGAGCAGTGCATTACAGCTGTGATGGAAACAGCCCCATCCAGCTGAGATCTTTCTCCTTCACAAGAGACCAGGGGGATGGGGGAGACAAGGAGGGATGTAGGAGGAAGAAGAGCAAGAGATGGAAGGTTTAGTATTGCCTGCAGGCTGGATCATAGAAGTGATGCTGGGAGAGATGATTGGGAGGTGTTTGTGGGGTGCACAAGGAGGAGATTCAATTAAACTACACAGGGACTGAATGCATTTTTAATCACGCTGCCTAAAGTCCTGATGTGACTGTCAGCCTTTGTGCAAGATTGTGAGGCATCCTCTGAAAGAGGAGCTGCCATGCCTCCCTATCTATGTGTCCTCTCCTCACAGCTCAGCAGCACAATGCACAACAGCTCTGGCTTGAGATGATATGACGCCACAAACCAGCATTTCGCAGCAAACAGAAAAAAATCCAATCAGCACATACAGATCACATTACTGTTGAGCTTATCTTAACAGTGTTGAATGTTTTCTTTTTCTTTCTAGATCTCTGCATTTTAACTTTGCAAAAATATCATGCAGTCAACCACTTTAAATCCATGATGTTGGTCTACAGTTGACCTGAAAAATTTCTGACTCTAGGTTCCTGGGAGAGATTGTGGCAACAAAATAGTGACCTCCTTTTCTAGTAGTAAAAGACGCTGTGAAGGAAGTTCATTGCCTCGGATCCTCTCAGCTTCCCTGAATCATTCATATGTGCAGCTGTGCTAATGAAAATAGCAGTGCGCCCTTGAATATAGCTGTGTGCTTGGCTGCTGCTCTAAGCCAGTGAGCAGCATAGATAGGGCTCTGGAGGTCCTTTTCAACACGAGGATGGAGAACTGCTGTCATTATTCGAATGACCCTTAATATTCCTGCAACGACTCTGGTCTCTGGGCTTAACTGTCCTAATTCACACATACACACAGTCAGATGGACTGAATACACACTCTACAATGAGGATGACTATATACAGTGTATACAAGTAATATTTCAGGCCTGATCCATAACACTGTCTACTGCTGGTAAATCTTCCAGTACAAGTGTGTAATTCCCTCTGCCTTTACTTGATGGTTCACTGAAATAGGCTTCTTCTTAGCTCACGTCTGCATGTTGTGAGTGTGTGTGTACGCACGCACTGCCATATGTGCATATGTCTAGCAAACAGACTGAAAAGGGTGCACACAATTTGAATATTTCTCATTTAAGTATGCAAAGTGGCCAGATAACCCTCTGTTTTCCACCCTCTTCCAGCAATTAGAGAAATAAATAAATAAGCGCTCTAATTCGGATGCTGAGAGGAAATGTAGAGGAAGGAAGCATTTTCCTTACTCCAATTTTTCCCTTCCCACATGCGGTGCATGAATAATCCAAATCCTGCTCTGGCCATACACACTAATCTTTATTGCCGTGGTCATAAATCACCCATTAGATATACAGAATGAAAATGAACAAATCTCCAAAATAGTTTGATGGATCCTGGCAGAAAAAAATCTCAGCATATATCAGTGATACTGAAGCCCTGTGGCAGTGGATTGAACGCTGATAGTGCTCACTGGATATATAGACAGATTACAGTTCCCTTGAACAGATGCCTCCGCCTGTAAACAATGTTAAAGGGAAACAGCAGCTTAACGACCAAACTCATTACAGCACCCGGCAGATCAAAGCAACCAGGGATTCTGATGTCACATTTACAAAGTGTGTGTGTGCGTGTTTGTGCAGAGGTAGACCATGTAAGCCTCCATGTGTTTTTGTGTCTAAATGTCTGTGTGGGATGCAGTTTTAGCAGCCCAAAATGCTTTAGAAACCACAGGGATCTGAGTAATCTACCTCTAACCAAGCGTCACGGGCAACAGAAACATGCCTATCCCAACCATCAGACTTTCCATCTCCTTCTCATTCCTCTTTCATCCCCCATTTCCTCATTCTCAATCCCCAATTCCTTTACTTGGAGATTTTATTCATCTTATGATTTTATTTTTCCTAATCAAAAGATTTATAGCTATCTAGAGATAAATATGAAGGATGCAGACCACAGAAAGTAAGCTCACTACCTAGATTTAATACTTTGGAGTTGTATGGATGAAAACTCCTGTCACGCTGAGTTAACATTTCCAAAGTTTTAACTCCCTGGGCTAACCCTATGTTGATTCATATATTAGGCCAAGCAATTCAGGTTATATTCCTGGTCAGCCAATTCCATAATTCTCCCCAAGCACAGAATTTGATGGTTAATAAGCATGTTTTTTCAGTGCCAATTAACGAGAGAGCATCTGGAAAGAGGCTGGAACATATGTCGGCCTCCGTCTCCAGCTGAAATTATGCGCTGGAGAGGTCACCCATACAAAATACAGAGAAGATGGGTTTAAAAAAATATTATTAGTTTTAAAGCTTGATATTAAACCAGTGTTGAACAAAGGAAACAGCAGGGAAACTTACAAAAACATCCATAAGCATGTGTTCCAGGGTCACCTCTAAGTCCTCAAGTCGAGCTGCAAGAGTCATTGTTCAACTGATCAACAAGCACAGCAAAAAATAAGGGATTTTTCTACAAAATATTTAATCAAAATTCTCTTCCACTGGTTTTGTCAGTGTACTCAGAGATAAATACTGATGAATGACTTAAAGGAGGTAGTTAAGCCATTTCAGATATATAATATCCCATTTCTCCAAGGAGTTGTGCCAGTAACAGTCCAGCTTAATTTGTCAACAGTCCACTTTCATTCTCCATCCAGTGCAAGATTCCTGAATGACCAGCTGTAATCCAGATCTGACAAACAAAACTGTCTCCAGTAAGCTAGGCTCCAAAAACTGCCTGGGCTCCGATTAGTGCACCAAAGCTTCCCAGAAAGAGTTGGGCGTCCCGTCAGACTGCTTCACTTGCTCCACTGAGCAACCTGTAGCTACTGGTGAGGATTTGTGACACACTAGGGTCTTGTAGTCTCCTCTTCAGATCTAAGTTATGATCCATGAGAGAAATGAAGACACTGACAACTCCCTGGCAGAGGGAGGGCAGAGGGTGGTCTCACTGTTCTTGCTAGGATGCACAGAGGAGGATGAGAGGAGGAGGCATACAGCTTGATGGGAGAACTGACACTCAAAGAGGCAACGATTATGAGATGAAGTCATATGTCTGCTTCACTTTTTTGATATCACTTTGTCTAACATTTTCCAAGTTGTTTGAATTATCTCTACCCTCTTTTCCCATTTATCTCTCCCCTTCTCTTTCTCTGTGCCTTTTCAGGTCTCTGTCCACAGTGGACGTCTTTGTGTGCAGGGAGAGCCTGGGGCAGCTGATGCACAGTTCTGGCTGCTCTTGGCTGGGGTCATCCTCTCTCACACTGGGCCTCTCATCAATGGGCCTTTGTGGTAGACTCATTAAGGGTTGGCCCTGGATGCTGAGGCTCTCATAGACACACAAGGGGGAAAACAACAGCGATATGGCCTGGATCTATGACTGGAAGCTTATGTAACAGTTGCAGGGAGGGCTGTGGGGTTGTAGAAGACAGGGAATGTGGGGTAGAGGGCTGACTGGAAAAACGGAGGGGGGAGGGGGAGGATAAGGGTGCATGGCAGAGGGGGCAGTAATTCAGTAAGAGGGGAAGGAAAGCAGAAGACAGGGGAAGCGGGGAGACAGAGGATGTTGGTGGGACACTCCTTGGAGAGTGGCTGTTTTTGTTTTTCTGCTGAGAGCTGGTGAAATGTACCCCCCATTCTGCATCCATTAACAAGAAAGAGAAAACCAGAGAAGCTGGGTCAGACTGAAATGAATTTATTTGGGCTGGACCAACAAACAGGATGTGACTGTAAGGAGGGAGACACTGTCTACTTTTAACATGCAAGTTACTGTCAGAATTCTGGCACAGTATCACAGTAACCATACAAAACTCACTGATGGAAATAAGACAAAAGACTAATTAAGCAACATAGACATAGGAATAAATTATTCTCCTTGCATCGTCTAAACTGATGGTCACATCCATCATCCTCTCCCTCTTTTGACTCCACATTTAACCTTTGTCTAACTGCTCCAATTACTTCATCTCGCACTGAGTCTCACAGACATTCCTCTCAAAACTTATTTCTCCAGCCATTGCGCCTCCTGCCCTTTTCCTAAGCCATGCACAACCAGAATGCCAATGGCCTTTGCACTCTAAACTCTCTTGGGTGTGAGGTCATTAGGAACAGCCACTCATCAGTCCTCACATCAACTCTGTTGTTCAGAGCACTGGGGTGCAACTGATGGCTTTGCACTGTGATTCTTTTTGCACACACACGTAATCACACGTTCAGACACTATAATACACACCACTGGGTGTTAAAGAGTGTACATCCATCAGTCCTTTGTTGGCCTCAGGAGGCCATCCAGCTTTCCTGAAGTCGCTCCTAATGCTGACTGCTGTGAATATGAAACACCCATAATAACTTAGAAATATCACTCTAATTTTCATCTCCATGCTGCATGAATTATAAATACCCACTAGCATGGTGAAGATTGATAGTATATGACCACTAAGACTTGTGAAGCAGGCAGCTCGTGGAGTCTGAATACTGAGAGGAGTGTAGAGAGCGGCAGGTAGCCTATCTAGACCAGCATTTATCATTAGAGAAGAGCTTAACCCCCAACAGAGAGGCAACACAGGACAGCATGTCCCGGTGTGACTACTTCTTGGCACAAGTAGGGTTAAAACCCAGATTTCTCTGTATAATCCAGAGTGTGTGTCTGTGCGTATGAGACCGTAAGTGATGGTAGTGGAATGAATTCTTTGTGCAATGTTTACAACAGCTGTCTCAGAGAGAGCTGAGTATCTACTCACCTCTTTGCATAAAGTAATTATATTCCATCACATACAAAAAGCATGTCCACGCCCAACTGTACACTCACATGCACTTATGAATGTGCATACACAAACATACTGGCTTGTGACAGACAAAGGTGCAATTTAAGACTTCCTCATGCATTATCATATGCATAGATAAACAATACCTACCACATAGATTAATAAACATACAGCTCTGGAAAAAATTAAGAGACCACTGCAAATTTTTCAGAAATCAGCATCTCTACATATATGACAGTCATTCCATTCCAGTGTTTCTTGAATTCCAACACAAGCACACCTGTTTCTACCTAATAAGGTACTGATGAGGTGATCACCTGAACCAAATCTTATTTAACGAGGAAAAGTATAAAAACCATTGCTGTGGTCATCACTATCCTCTTGCAATAGGACCAACTGGATGGCAAAAACAGTGCTAGTAGTACATCAAAAGTAACTGGAATAAAAACAAATAACTATTGGCCATGCCAAAAGAACTGAAAAGAAAAGTTTTGTGTGAGGAAAAGAAGGGTTCAATTCTGGCTTTACTGGCAGAGGGATACAGTGAGCGTCGGGTTGCTTCCATCCTTAAAATTTCTAAGACGGCGGTTCATAAG
>VUQI01046778.1:0-11870 GCA_015106735.1 Paratilapia polleni | reverse complement strand
ACTCCAGAATGACACTTATCCTTTATAAAAAAAAAAAAAAAACCCCAGCAAATTACCATCATTCTCTTTCTGAACCTAGTAAAAGTAACTGGGATTGAATATGTTGAAAATGATAAAGCTCACATGACAGTTGTCATCCAAAAGAAACATCCAGAATGTGAAATATTGTTCATATGTTTCACATTTATTGTAATTTCAACTGTGTTGTTACTTTAGCAGATGCAGAAAGAGAAAGGATGTTACATTCCTGCAAATGCAACTAATAAAAAAAAAAAAGGTAAATAAAAACAGAAAGATGCATCAGTAAAAGGATAATTAGGGAAAACACAGTATGTGTTAAAACTATTTATACTGACATTAGCGTTTTTTGTATAGATTTTACACAATATATTGTACCATAGTTTTAAAAAAGAAAACGGACTACAAACACTGAATTACACAAACTGGCTGATTTTCCTTTGGCATCTGATGCTGTAATATTGACAGAAAAAAATATTGGTTCTTTAAATGAGATGAATAAACAACAATGAATTTTTCTGGATGTATCCAGTCTATCAGGTATAACACTGGTCAGGTGCAGGAAAAGAATAAAACTATTGTTCCCAAAAAAAAAAAAAAAATGAACACATGAAAACTGGACAGAAATTGAAAAACTGACAGAAAATATTTAATAAATACATTCTAAATGTGTGAATGAATTAACACTCAACTTGTGTAAGTATCAGTCTATAAAATGTCGCCCGAAAGCTCATTTCAGTTTGGCGTTATTCAAAAATCACAACTACTCCTGAATATAGTAATCACTGTGAATATCTTGGGTATCTTTTTATATTCTGAAGCTGAATTATGATGACTTAGACTGGTACACATTTCAAAGTGTGCCTGACCTCTTGACACAGCTTATCTCTCCTGAGATCCTGAGGTTACACTAGGATGTGTTACACATGGAAAAATACAAAAATAAAAAAAAGATGACTGAGTCAATCAACCATTTTCCACATATGGACCTGAATGTGTAAAAAATGTCACATTCTGACTCAATTTATTTATTTTTTGCATTAATGTAGTTACAAAGGCCACAGCGCAACTGTCATGTGAAATCTGGGGGAGTCTTTGGACTCTACATGAGTCTTAAGTCCTTGGCTATTACAATAGTCTGTGCATAAAAGTAGTGTTTGGAATAAGTGTTTGGATTAGTGTTTGGGATAAGTGCCCTTAGAGTGTTTGACAGCCTCCTCCAACGACTTCCTGGTTACTAGCAGTCGCACCACATCCTCTTTCTTCTTTGTTAGTTTTTTACGAGCCTGGTCATGAGTCACCATGGTCATGTCCCAACCGTTCACCTGAGAGGAAGAAAGGAACTTGGTATGAAAAAAAAAGAAAAGAAAAGAAAAAGAGCAGTTTTATGCTCCTGAGGCACATAGTGCCATCTTGTGGATCTACCATTCAAAGAGCAAAACTTCATTTCAGTACACACCTGCATTATTTTGTCTCCTATCCTCAAGCCGGCCATCTCTGCTGGTCCTCCTGGTGTTATCCTGGTCACATAGATGCCCTGTGGATGACACAAGCAACTCACCGCTAATCCAAAGCAATACAGAATATACCTGAAGTACGTTTTAAGAGGTGGTTTAGCATAAAGGATGTGCTAAAGGATAAAGGATACACTAGTGTAATACAGTTTCTTTGGGTTGATCTCAAACCTCAAATGATTTTCATCCCATTAAATTATTCGGATAAAACTAGGATGAGAAAAAAAATGATGAAAAGTATAAATACTGAACATAATAATAGTGATAATAAATGAACTAAGCTTTATTTGTACCAGTTTTCAAAACACAGTTACAAAGTGCTTTACAGAACACAATAAATAGGTCAATAAAGAAATACAAGAGTGAGAATAAGAACTGTTTAATTATAAACAAGCCTTTAAGTAAAAACACGTTTTAAGGAGTGATTTAAAAGTAGATACTGAGTTCTTCTGGTAAAGAGATCCACATCTGTGGGGCTCTAACAGAATATACCCGATTTCCTTTTGTAATGAGTTGGACTGTGGGGAGAGTCAGGGGGGTCTGACCTGAAGAATGCAAGCAGGGGCTTGGTTCATAAGGCCTGACTAAATCTATAATGTCCGTAGGAACATGCCCATCTAAGCCTTTTAAAGTAATTAATAAAAACTTACAATCAATTCTAGCCAGTGTGGTGCAGGGAGGATGGCAGTGATGTGGTCTTTGACTGTGTGAATTTGTCAAAAGTAACAAATAATTGTTTTATTATTTTTTGCTGTAACTTCAAGCTATCATAGCCAAGTTCATCACGTTGCACAAAAGCCAACTGTGACTCTGAGCAAATGGTTTACGACATGGCATTGAAGATCAAGAACACTGAGAATGTCAGAAGAGGCTGGTAGCAACACATTTTATAAAATACTTCCATAGTTAATGAACTCATTGAGTCATCCAGCAATAGTTTTAGCACAATATAGAACAGACGCTTAGAGAAAACAAAACAGAGGCCTGTTGTTTTTTTAAGGACACAGAGTACAAATATCTCACAACAAAGTTACTGTAATGCTTATAAATATGTTAAGAATAAAGGAAAGTCTCGATGAAAAGGTAGAAGCCAGTATGTCATCGTATCATTCATCTATAACATGGCAGCACATCTGTTGGTACATTTCTGTCCCTGCAGTTCAAAATGTGCAGTCAGCAGCATGATGTGACTTTGTGTAAACCTGCAGTTTTCCTTTCTATGACTGCTGAGTTTGTTTAGTCACCACCTGAGGCTATGAGTAATGTGTTTAGGCCTGTTTCTCAGCTGTAGCTCACCAAAGTAAGAACTACTTTGGTGAGTACTTGTTTTACAGTGCTTCAGCACAACTGAAACTCTTGTGTCGAGACATTCAGTGTCTCGCTAAATGGAGGATAAGATCCACACAACCAAAACTTGTGACCACAAGAAAGTTTAGCACAATGTCACGATATTTCCTTTTGAAAATCATAGGATTTCTCAGGTATAACACTTAAAGGGGACCTATTCTGTTCATTTCCAGCTCAATATTTTTATTCTTGGACTCTACCAGAGTAGCTTTGCATGACTCACAGTTCAAAATAATCCTTATTTATTCTACAGTGCCCCTCCGTGGCACAGGACCTCAGTTCATTCACTGTATGAAACAAACCGCTTTAGCTCCTCTCCATTTAAGCCACATTTCTTCTGATTGGCTGCCCCTCACAAACAGAGGGTCTTGAACATCAGATGGGTGGGGCTTCTGTTCTCATAAACAAAGCTATGTGTTAAGGATGACCGTATTAAGTATATCTACTCTCACTGACATCATTCAGGCCCAAGAGTATTAAAAAATGTCTGAAACTGAGCACTTAGAGCAGTCTGAGGCCTGAGCTTTGAGCTCACAGGGGTTACTTGTACACAGGCTGACCTCATTATTTTAAACTTTGATCATGTTTATATTAAAATCCACCACTCTAATCATGTATAAACATGACAGAAAACAAGGAAAAGTAGAATAACTACTCCACTTTAAAAAAATTCTAATTTAACTTTTTAACTAAACTTAACTAAAGAGATGATGGATACAGATATACTCACTTTGTCAGACTTGTCCTCCGAGAAGGGATTCTGCCCAGGATCCTGGTCTATTCCTCCTCCGATACTGAAGCCAAGGATCAGATTCTCTCCTTGCCGCAGCTTCTGGATCTCAATTCGTTGCTGTTTAACAAAAGAAAACAAATCGAAAAAGTTAAATACTTATGAGTTACTGTAATTGTGCATAAAACTGTTGCTTCCCTTCATAATTCACCATGATCGCTTTAAAAACTCTTCAATGTAATATTTAAAAAAAGTTGGGCTCAAAACCAATATAAGTACAGAAATGAAGCACTCCTGTACCTTTAAATAATCATAGTTGTAACTTTACCTCTGCTAGTTGGGATCATTTAAAAACTACATGCACACTCTCTTATATAACAGCTCATGAGTGCAAATCATTATGATCCAAACGTACTGAAATGAGGATGTAGGCACAAAGCACATATTTCATATTTTTTATATTAACTCCCAAATGAAACTCGGATTGTGGTAATTAGAGAAAGATGGCCAAGTTATCATCCTGTTAGGTACTGAAGCACTGATTTATCCACCACTGTCTAATTTTCCAGATTTCAGTGCAGGCAAACAGTTAATCTCAGAGGCTGTTTCTTATTAACTCAAGTCCACAGACAGACACTTTATTAATGGATCCTGCCCTTGACACTGACAAGCAGCTGCATGCTTGCTACATCACAGAGACGGATAACTCACTGGGACTCTTCAAACACAAAGACTGCCTCTGTATGTGACAGTGAATAATCAGACAGCCTCTTGCTGGTGTGGCTGATGCAGTGAAGTCTGACAATGACTGGAACTGCTTTTCTGAGTGTGTTAGTCAGACAGGCAGGAAAAGGAGGTTTATAAGCCTGACACGTAGACCTTTCATGACTGTGTTATGTCAGTGTTATAGCTTCTGCATGTGCCAGCATGCGAGGGTCCACTTAGTTCTGAGTGATATAAATTTCATCATGAAGGGGTGAACACAACGCAACGCTCCGTGTGGAAGTCCGCATACCCTCCAAGGGTACCAACTACACATGGCTCCTTCGGGCAGACTTAAAAATAGTATAATGACTCCTTGTCCAGAAGCAAGTATAATCCCAAATTTTTAACAGGTCTACTGCTCAAAAAAAGAGCATTCCTCTGCTCCCACACCATCAACAAACACACACCCATGCATCAGCTTAGTCTCATTCCAGATATTATAAAAACTACTACATACCCATCCTACAGTAGAGAGAAAAGTAAAAAAAAAAAAATAGAAGTGGTAGATTTTCTTTTTTTTTTTTATATACATGCTAAAAATGGGTCATTTTAGCCCATTGCTAGGTGGTTGCCAGGCAACGTGATGTGTCATAACATCATAGTTCAACTTTTGCTTATATAAATCAGAGGTTATTGTCATGAAATAAAAATGATATTGTACTTTTATAAGATTTTATAAGTGCATAAATGCTACATATGGGTCATTTTAGCCTGTTGCTAGGTGGTTGCTGGGTAACGTGATGACGCAGATGCATAATATCTGATATAGATAAGAACCTTCAGGGGCCTAAGATGTACCTGTGTGCCAAGGTTGATTGCTCAATTCCTGTTGGTAGAGGAGTTCACGGGCAAATAAATAAACAAACAAACACACAGCCAGAGATTTTGTGTATTATAGATCACTAAAAGGCTAAATTCTCAAAAAAAAAAAACCACTGCAGTTTGGATGGTATAAACTTTATCTCGAGTTATGTAACTGTAGCAGCAAAGCACCATTCATTCTGCCTGGGTTAATTTCTTTGCTCCACACCAAGGTCACAACAAACATCAATATTAAAAACTGTTAAAAAAAAAAGAAGGAAGTTCCCACCTGCCCCTTCAGAATCAGCTGATTTTTAATGTACAATAACTGTAGCATATTTAATGCTTTCATGCAAAATTTTAACATCAAACCATGAAAATGTTCCAAGTTACAGGCTCTTCAAGTACAAAGAAGTGGTTTGAAATTTTGTACTTTAAAATTTACCATATTTTTTCCAGCATTTTTGATCCCTCATAACTTTATAAGTACAGGAGGTAGCCACATGAATTTTTCTGGTAGAAAAACACATTTAAGCTCTGTTAAAAACTTTGATATGACCCTTAAAAATTTTCCCAAATTTTTCTTTTTGCACTTTTTAATATTATCTCAGCTGAATTATCAGGACAAAAGATATCAGGGTATCAGTGCTTGTTGCTGTTACATTAAATAGGTGCTCTAAATTGGTGGTGGAGTTTTACTATTAGAACTACGATATATCCCACAAAATTTGTTCTGAAAATAAAACAAACTTTTGGCTTTAGATTGTGACCCTTAGAGTTTGTGTAAAATTGATCCAGTTGCAGTTTTTTTCAACAGAGCCTAAATGTGTTTTTCAGCCCTGAAAATCTTACCTCCTGTACTTGAGAATTTATGAGGGCTCAAAAATGCCTGAAAAAGTAACAGGAATTTGGACAGCCCTGTGTACTTTAAGGGCTTATAACTAGAAAAACAGTGATAGTATGATGGCAGAATTTTGCATGAAATTATTAAATACTCTACAGTTATTTTACAGGTCAAGACATGACCCTCACCTCTTTCTCATAAATATTTTCTTACAGGAGGTGGCTTGATCTGAGGTGTGAAGGCAAATGAGCCCAAACTCTCTCCAGACTTTGGGTTCTGTGCAATTGAATTAAAAAAAAAACAAACAAAAAAAACCTAGCCTGCTCTACACCCCTCACATAGTAGGGAAAACTAGGGCCTGCTATCCATCCCAATCCCAGCTATCCATATCCATGCATATCTTCTGCTTTGTAGCACTGGTCATAAAGCTGCAGTCGGAAGTTTTGATATTTTGTCAACAAACAATACTTTTAATACTGTGTAAAGATGCATGTAGACGACCAGGAAGACTGATTCATTCCGCTAGTGACGCCCATTTTTTTCTAAGAGTAGTTTTCTGTCGATACAGTCATTTACCTTTTAATTAACGGTCAACAACATGTCATCTTTTGTGTCCCACTTTAATGCCCAGTTCTTTGCTGCAGTCATTTAACGAGTAATTCGGTTAAATTTAACATTAGTGAGTGCTGGTTTTAGCTAAACAAAGAAAGTCATCCTCCAGTTAGTAAAACGTCCGTTACTTAGTTAGTTAGCGCGTATAGTAACCTAACATTAGTTAAGTCAAAGTTTGTACTGATATGACTTAATGTTAAAGTCGAACGAGAAGCTGAACAATAGAATCCCGTTGAATGGGAACAGCCACACGCTCCCAAACTTACCACAACAGCAGTCACGGGCTGACCTGGGACGAAAGACATGCTCTCGCTGGGATTTTGTGGTTAAACAGAGAAGAAACTTGCGACAACTCCTGTTATAAAAACTAAAGAAAAGATCCTTTCGATTGCGGCAGAACTTCCTAGATCTCTACATAAAACAGTGCAGGCAGTTCCCGAGCTGGAAACCAAAGGCTTCACAGATGATGTCACTTCGCCTCCCAGGCGGCCAGATTGGCGTGTTTTGTCTCACCTCGGTAGCCAGGGAGGGCGGTGTTTAGCTGCTGGTAGTCGCCCCACGAAGACTCTAAACAGAAATTTAGAACAAATTGAACTCATTAACGGACTGTTGGTCCTCCCTTGGGTTAGAGGAACACGGGTAGTTGCTTTCCTTTTAGGGAACAGTGACCTATTATGTGGTCCTGCGTAAATTATCGCACTTACTCCACAGGATATTCGAAGATTTCACGATGTTAGTATTGTCTGTTGTGATATGACTTTGGTAATGTAGCAAAAACTGAGCATTGTGAAAAGTCAGATCTCACTGATTTTGGACAACTTTGGAGCCGCAAGGAGCACTCAGTTTGTTTGGTTTTACTTTTGAGCTCAATCACATAGACGACAGTTACCTATAAAAAAAAAAAAAAGAAAGAGTTGCCTAAAGTGCTAAATACTAAAAAAACTGGTCTGAGTATTTCAGAAACTGCTGATCAGCTGGGATTTTCCCACACAACCATTTGTAGGGTTTACAGAGAATGGTCCGAAAAAGAGAAAATATCCAGTGAGCGGCAGTTCTCTGGGGAAAAATGCCTTTTTGATGCCAGAGGTCAGAGGAGAATGGCCAGACTGCTTTAAGCTGATAGGAAGGCAACAGTAACTCAAATAACCACTCATTACAACCAAGGTATGCAGAAGAGCATCTGTGAATGCACAACACCTGGAACCTTGAAGCAGATGGGCTGCAGCAGCAGTAGACCACACCAGGTACCACTCCTGTTAGCTGAGAACAGGAAACTGAGGGTAAAATGCACATGGGCTTACCAAAATTGGACAATAGAAGATGCTAAAAATGTTGCCTGGTCCGATGAATCTCAATTTCTGCTGTGACATTCAGATGGTAGGGTCAGAATTTGATGTAAACAACATGAACGCATGGATCTATCCTGTCTTGTATCAGCACTTCAGGGTGGTGGTGGTGGTGTAATAGTGTGGGGAATATTTTCTTGGCACACTTTGGGCCCCTTAGCATTGTTTAAATACCACAGCCTACCTGAGTATTGCTGCTGACCATGACTATCCCTTTATGACCACAGTGTACCTATTTTCTGATGGCTGCTTCCAGCAAGATAAGACGCCATGTCACAAAGCTCAAATCATCTCAAACTGGTTTATTGATCATGACAATAAATTCAGATTGTACCTTTAGCATTCATTTATTGCATAATAATGTCGGGTACATGTTTGTTTGTTTGTTTTTTTTACAGTTTATAAACAAATTTTATTTTGGAGTAAAAACTGCATCATAATATTGTACAAATCAAACATTTTCTAAACAACTTACATACCAGAAAATATTTTCTTACAGGAGGTGGCTTGATCCTTTGCTACTTGTCACTTTGATCATGAAGATGACAAATTTATGAGCATTTATATCATGTAATTTAGAGACTATTATGGATCCAAGACAAACCTGATGGAAGGGCCACAGAGGCCACAAACAAACTGTACAGTTAAGCTACGGATATTTCAGACCGATGATCGAAGTCACAGATTCTTACTTACACAAACCTCTGTCAGATACAGTAAAAGATGAAAGAGTCCTGCAGACTACACTATGATTCAGATAAACAACCTCTCTGCCCCTGCACACTCTGAAACTTGGGAATGGAGACAGGTGGATGCATTGGGTGGGTATGTTTTCCACCTTATCCCCAACACAAGTCGTTGGCTGCTGTTACCCAAATATTTAGACAAATCAAAAAAAATGCCTCTTTCATATCAATATTTAAGCCTATTTCTATAGATGGACTGAGAGGGGACAATCATTAAGCTGCAAATGTAAATTAAAAGCAACAGTGATTTATCAAAGCTCTAATATAAAGTAGCAAAGTAGACTTGAAACAAAGACTTGATTTAACAACTAGCTAAATCACAGCAAATTAACTGACAATTATGATAATCAAGGGTCACTCCATGTCAGTTCATCAAATATTGGGAAAATGAGAGAGAACAACATCACAAATTTTGGATATAATATTTACACAAACTTGCTCTTTCGAGAAATATTCAATTGGATTTGGTATATAGTGTCATACCTGCAGAATATCACACTGAAGTTGGATGAAAATTTTTTTTTTTTTTTTTTTGTTGTTGTTGTTTGTTTTTTGTTCTGTTTTTTATATTCAAGCTTTAATATCTGTGAAACCATTCACCTGATTTGGACTGTTTTAAGAATATTATGTGCCTTGTGTACAAGAAGATGTAAAGACAATATCGGTCCCCAAAGTGCAAAATTGTGGTTTCTGCAGGCCTCCAAATCTGCTGTCAGAGATCGGACATCATTATTCTGTGTTTACTTGAGCTACAGTCCTGACAGTCCATATTCACAGAGCCATAGTACTACATATTTACCCTAAAAATATTGAAGGACCTAGCTTAAGTAGTTTTCTAGATAATGGAATTTTAAAATGGCCCCTTGAAAAATTACACTATAAAACCTGCCTACCTTCATCGCTTTAGATATTTTTGAGAAACATAATGACAGTAGGGGGCTGAAATTTTACATAATTCCTATTGATAAGTGTATCTTTCTCCTGGAATTATTTCAGGCAAATCTGAGATGGTCAGGTGGGATTTTCTATTTTTAAATTTGATGATAAGAGATGGAATGGCCCTCAATTTACTATAAATTTCAAGGCAAATGAGCCCAAATTCTCTCCAGACTTTGGGTTCTGTGCAATTGAATAAAAAAAAACAAACAAAAAACCAAAAAAAACTAGAAATGAAAAATAATTATTCAGCAGATAAACACTGTTAGACACACCCTTCTAGTCATAGTGGTCTTGTTTTTGATAGTAGCACTGGTAGCACTGTCATCACTGTCATACAGTTGGGAAGTGAGCCTGTATGCTTCACTGTACTTAAATGGCCTCCACAGTCACCAGATCTCAATCCAATAGAGCACCTTTGGGATGTGGTGGAACGGGAGATTTGCATCATGGATGTGCAGCCGACAAATCTGCAACAACTGTGTGATGCTGTCATGTAAATATGGACCAAAATCTCTGAGGAATGTTTCCAGCACTCTGTTGAATCTGTGCCACAACGAATTAAGGCAGTTCTGAAAAAGAAAAGGGGGTCCAACCCAGTACCAGCAAGGTGTACCTAGTAAAGTGGCCAGTGAGTTCATATCTGTTTAAGATATCAAAATAGTCTTAGCTATTATGTTGAAGTGCAGTTTGTAGTCTGCTTTACTTGAGTCAAAGTTTCTTATTGGTTTAAAGTGTTCTGTTACTGGTCACTCTGCACAAGAAAGTAAAACTTATGAAAAATAGTAAACATTTAAAGCCAGATACACTGACACTGCTGTACTACTTATTGTCCAAGGGTCGGATATGGTTTGCTGCCACTAGATGGCAGTCTATCATGATACAACAGTTTCTATTAACAGTTGCCAGAGGATCTGAAACACTGGCAATGACAAGTTCAGACACAAAAGACCAGGTAAAGGTTCTTGGCCAGTAAACACTGGGTGGTCATGACACAATAATACAGACTGAACATTTTAAGTGCTTTATTAGCTCTGTGTTATATAGATATATATATATAAAAAAATTACATGCTTCCTATATTTTCTTGTCACAGACATGAATGTGAAATGTAGTTGTGTTCCACAATCCTTGTATCTAGCTATCATCAGCCATTTGCCATAAAATTGAAATGGTGTTTTTAGGAAAATTCCCATTCTGTGTCCAGTAGTTTTAAAAAGGTGAATTTAACAGACTTGCATGTGCCACCTATAAAAAAAACGGACCAGTTTCTGCGTTCTCTCTCTTTCAGCCTATCATACTTCTGATCAGAGATCTGCATGTGATGTGATGTAACAGCATGCCACCTTTATTCAAAGCAGCTGTTATTTCTTATTTACATATGCTACATAAAACTTCCCCTTAGCACATGTGGACTTCAGTACCTTACCAAAGAGGCATATGAAAACATTTAACCCTAACTAAAAAGCATAACCTGTGAAGGTGGCAGGAAATTGGCTTCAGGTAGACACCTATATAATACATTTATTACTTATTTTTATGTAACACTATTTATCTGTATAGATTTTTCTTGAACAACAAAACAAAACAAAAATATAAAGCATTTGGCAGCGATTGCAATCCCACGAAGGCAGTTTAATCTAATCTATGCTTTTATACTCACAAAATATTTCAAGCTTCCTTAATTTTAAAGGAATAGTTTGATATTATGGTAAATTTGAGGCTATGGCAGCTGTGGGCTTAGCCTGTTGGAAACAGGTTGAGACAGCTATCCTCGCGCTGTTATCTTATTTAATTCAATTCAATTTATTTATATTGCGCCAAATCACAACAACAGTCGCCTCAAGGCGCTTTATATTTTAGGGTAAAGACCCTACAATATTAGACAGAAAACCCCAACAGTCAGACGACCCCCTATGAGCAAGCACTTGGCAACAGTGGGAAGGAAAAACTCCCTTTTAACAGGAAGAAACCTCAGACAGAACCAGGCTCAGGGAGGGGCAGCCATCTGCCGCGACCAGCTCGGGATGAGGGGAAACAGAAGAGAGCAGAGGGAGACAGGACAAAAAGGCACACCTATGGGAGAGAGACAGAGTTAATAATAGCTAATGATTAAATGCAAGTGGTGTATAAACACATGGAGAGTGAAAGGAAGTGAGTGAAGAAGAAACACTCGGCCGTCAGTTTTAAGCCTAATCTTTAAAGTAGAGA
>VUQI01046777.1:20150-54628 GCA_015106735.1 Paratilapia polleni | reverse complement strand
CTTTTAAGATTAGGCTTAAAACTTTCCTTTTTGATAGAGCTTATAGTTAGGGCTGGATCAGATGACCCTGAACCATCCCTTAGTTATGCTGCAATAGGTCTAGGCTGCTGTGGGCTTCCCATGATGTGTGTTTCTTCTTCACTCTCTGTGTGTTTATACACCACTATTGCATTTAAGCATTAGTTATTATTAAACTCTGTCTCTCTCCCATAGTGTGTCTTTTGTCCTGTCTCCCTCTGCTCTCTTCTGTTTCCCCTCATCCCCAACCGGTCGCGGCAGATGGCTGCCCCTCCCTGAGCCTGGTTCTGCCGGAGGTTTCTTCCTGTTAAAAGGGAGTTTTTCCTTCCCACTGTCGCCAAGTGCTTGCTCATAGGCGGTCGTCTGATAGTTGGGGTTTTCTCTCTAATACCGTAGGGTCTTTACCCCACAATATAAAGCACCTTGAGGCGACTGTTGTCGTGATTTGGCGCTATATAAATAAAATTGAATTGAATTGAATGGCTTGGGTAGCAACTGGAAGACAGAAAATCATTTTGGAAAAATTTGTTTGTGTGATTACGGCTTTGTCATAGTGGTAAATTATAATTATAGCATATTTAATTGTTGCAGTTACATGTTGTAGGGCTGTTGCTACCTTACACACCTTAGATGTGGCAGTTATCTTGGCTGTAGCTACATGGAAACATACCTAATATTAAATACAAAAAAAATCTTGTTCTTTTTATTTTTTAAAACACAGCATTTAAAATGTGACTGTGTGATCTTACTGTGTGCTATCATTACACTTCATGCATATATCTGTTACATGGTTACAGGCTGCAGGGCTGCTGTAACATAACTAACGCAAACAAAGTCTTTATGCATTTTTTTTTAGGCAAACCAGCTTTTGAAATGCGACAGTGTGCTCCTGAGTGGGTACCATTGTTACACCTCGGGCACGCAGAAGTCTTTGCAGCTGCCTCCGACCGGTATCAACAGAGAACAAAGAGACTACAAGCTCCTGCATCTGCTGCTGCACTAGAACACGAAGTGTTGTAATGAAATAATAAATGACATAAAACTATTTCACGCCTGAATGACTGTTATTTTTAAGATTCACAGTACTGTTTAGTGCAACTACAAGGCAAAACATGTAAGGATATTACTACAGTGCATTATAAGTGATAATGTTACGTGTAAGTGATGATGTTACAAAAATGTACGTTAGCGTTCTAGGGTTAAATACCAAGTCAAACTTGCTTGCTTTAGAGGTATGTATGCAGTGCTGTGAGATGTCAAACCATAAACTGAAATGCAAAATTGAAAGACAAAAACATTACAGTTCAGTATCAAATATTATGTAAAATAAACTATATACAAAGAGTCTTTGCAGGGCAAGAGATGTAAAAATGTTTGTCTACATGTATCACAGAGCCATGGCTCAGTGGCTGAGAGTGCCTGACTGAGTCCCACAGCCCTGAATGTGAGCTTGAAGCGATTTATAATTCTTAACTTGTTTGATCTGTAGGTGCTCACCACTAACAGGTTTTGAGAAGCTGTCAGGGAATTTGAGCATCGATGGCTCCTAAAAATAAACTGACCATTCTTTGTGCTCATATGGATCAGTTCCTCCTATTACCATTATTTTCTCCTGATAACACTCCTTTGCCTCGTTGTTTAGCTTCTCTCTGCATTGTATCGTGCTGCTAATATTTTCACGGGTCATTTGAGCATTTATTTCAGCGTGTTTTCCTCCTTATTACCGTCTGTATCTGTCTTTGATTTGCATAAACAACAACATTGCGACAGCTACCCAGAATGCAGTGTGATTCCCAACCTCTATTTACATTCACCATGTTTCACAGCTCACTGAACTCAGCAAAATGTTCCACCAGTAGAGACTGCCCTCTGCTTGCATTTTCATGTAGAGCACTACATTACATTCATGGGAGCCCCTGTTTTTTAAAGGTATTGAAATCATACATTTGGGATTTCTGAATACCCTGGTATACTCTAATAGAGTAATATGGCCTAACTTAGCATAGACAGACATAAGCACTTGTCAAAGTACCAAAAGACTCTTGATTTATCTCTGTCCAAACATCTGAACCTGTTCTGTGCTATAGTAGCTGGAACACAGTACAAAAAGTTTGCATTGACAGAATTCTCTGGGTTTGCCACTGTTCGCTCACATTGTCTGTTGTAATGCCTCAAGGCATCCCTCACTGTCCCTGTATCTATATCTGAATACCTAAGGAAGTGCCTAATTTATCCATACTACACACTTCCTAGATCTCAAAAATAAATAAAATAAAATAGATAATGATAGATTTTTTTTAACAGATTGACAATGTTTGTCTCGGCGGGGGAAAAATTGTTTAGCATGAGGTTGGAGTTGTTGTTGAAAAAAAGAATTCAGAAATCATGAAAATGCTTTTTAAATTCTGCACTTTATTACTGCAGTTCTGAGTACTTTTCAAGAGGCCGAGACAATCAATACCGTGTAGAGATAAACATTTGTTTTTAATCTGTAAACTTTCTCCTTGATTGTGTCAAACAATGACATTTCTGCACTGGTTATATCCAACCTTATAACTGCTAATGAAACTTCAGCCATTCTTTATCTGTTTCATATGTTTTTTTTTTTTGTTGGTTTGTTTTTATCCTTGAAAGTTTGAACTTTCACAAAAAGATAATATTTTAATATAGTGAAGCTATGAAACAGCTGCTTTAAACAGGTCAGGTTAAGTTACACAAAATGATCACTCATCTGGTGGCCCTGTACTAAAAATGTATTCCCATCTAACATGAACGTGAGTTGCATACCTGCTGCTATTTTATAATGTCACCTTCAGTGCTACCTTTGGAGGGATGTTCACTGCACACAGATGCCTTTTCAAGTACTTTCTGAAAGTCTTGTCACGTAATCCATAGACTATAGGACTTCCAAGGCGAGGAAGAATTTGGTAAATAATAAAAGTGGCAAAGTTTATGTAACTTATCCTTCCAGGGAACAAGTACACCAGCGATTTGATTAACATAGGTTGCACATATACAGTCATACACAACAGCACCTGAAAACCATGAATAAGGATGGTGTTTCTTGCCTTTTTAGCATCTGCATTAACAGATTTGGCCACAAACAAAATTCTGCAGTAAGTGTACAACAGTGTGAGCCAAACCACCACCAGAAATAGTATGTGGGATGCATCCCTCTTCTTTAAACTGTAGCTGCTTCGAAACACAGTATCCCTGCTGCAGATCACTCTTGAATGTAAGAACTGCAGAGGTTCAACAGCCAAGAGGATAAAGAGATCTGGCAGGACAGAAATTGAACTCATTGCCCAGATTGTGCCAATTACAATATATGTTCTTTTGACTGTACATATGTTGATGTATCGGAGGGGGGCGCAGACAGAAACACAGCACTCTGCTGCCATAAAAGCCAGATTCAGAGGAGTGTTTTGTGTGGTAAAGATTGCCGGTAAGATGAAAATTATACAGAGGGAGACGTAGATAGTGTGGAAGGTGTGCGAGAAGATGAAGAGGGAAATGCTGGTTGTCAGTTGGATGATGTCATTTAACACCAAGTGGATGAATAGGATGTAGCGAGGGTTCAACTTGAAGATCTGATTTAAATGACATAATTGAGAGTTAGATTACAGTATATCACACGTCATTACCTGCACACAGATAATCCATCTGTAGAGTAAGTCAAAGGAAGAGGTGGTTCCAACATAATGTCACCTTACAAAGTCAGGTTATTTTCACATTATCATTTGATATAGTGTTATTATGAAAATATGTATATCATATAGTCATTTTTAAGTATTGCCATAGCAGAGATAGCAGTAAATCACATATGGATGCATCAGCATATTACTAGGTGTGACTAGACTAGAAAAAACAAAGTGGAACAATGTTCTGTACTTACAAAACTAACTAAAATACAATAAACAGAGAGAGGGAAATATGTTTTGTTTTAGTCTGAGTCAGTTGCTGAACATCTTAAATTTTGCCCTTGACAGATATCCTCCCATAATATAATAATAAAAAAAAATAAACTAACACAGAAAGTAATAAGGATTACACAAAAACTAAACTTTTCTAAACAATAAAAAAATAACTGCAACAAGCAAACTGACACTGGAAACTAACAGAAACAAAAAATCACAACAAACTAATGAAAAATTCAAAACCATTACAACTCTGTGACAGACAGTAGTAAGACTACTTTACACACATGATATTTGTTGAATGTGTGGATCATGGTGGCATTAATGTAGTTTATGGTGATGCCCAGGACAACAACGGTCACATTCTTGCCAACAGCTGTGACAAATGTGTCCCAGTAATTCAAAGCTATTGTGGCATTGCTGTCTCCAAGTGTCAAATTCATGTCAGTGTCCAAAAAACCTGTTTCAGGTGCAAAAACCAGTCAGTACTGTGATATAATAAAATACAGGAAATATCATTTGAAAACACTATTAAACTTTGAACAATCTTGTGTTGATTCTTTATTTTCCATTTTGAATAAAGTAAGTATGAACTGAAGCATTTCAGTACTTACCTTGATAAATGGATTCTGATCTGAGTGTGATTGTGGTATTGCAATCGACTTTTTATACAGTGAGTGAGCACATGTGGACTATACGGAAGTGTTCATCTGTGATGCATCCGTGTGCAGTTTACCAAAGCCTAATGAGTTCCAAGAATATATATATATTTTAATTATTAAGTTGCTTGCATTTGAATTGCAGTACCAATCAAAGTCTGAGTTTGACAAATGTTAAGTTTTAACAGAGACATTATGGGAGATGGCACTCAGAGAATCCTGAATTGAAACCTATGGGAGAATTCTATAACAGCAAAAGATGGAAATATTTTTCCTGAGAAAAAATATTTTTAAAAGCTTATTTTGGGGCAGAGTCTACAAATTTTGTAAGATGTTTTTATTCAGTTTGACTGGTGATTCTATACATGCAGTTTTTAAGTTCCACGGACCATCAAATTTAAAGTTAATTTAGATAATAGTTTAAAATAACTGCCCAAGATGGCTGGTGAGCAGACAGACTTGCTTCTAGAAGGACTTTGGTTATACTATATTTAATCTGTATTTGATTATACTGGCAATTTTTCATGTATGGCACCACAATATATCACAAATGAAACCATCAAGATGCAGTTAATGAGCAGACTTACAGTGCCTTGAAAAAGTATTCATACCCCTTGAACTTTTCCACATTTTGTGTCCACCTGTGTGTACTTTAATCTCAGTATAAATACAGCTGTTCTGTGAAGGCCTCAGAGGTTTGTTAGAGAACATTAGTGAACAAACAGCATCATGAAGACCAAGGAACACACCAGACTGATCAGGGATGTAGTTGTGGAGAAGTTTAAAGCAGGGTTAGGTTATAAAAATATATCCCAAGCTGGTCACTTAAGTGTAGAAAAAAGTGCTTGTATAAATGTGTGTGTGATTGGGTGAATGAGACATGTAGTTAAAGTGCTTTGAGTACTCACATAGAGTAGAAAAGTGCTATATAAGTACCAGTCCATTTAATCCTGGAAGAAAATCTGTTAGAGGCTGCAAAAGACTTGAGACTGGGGTGGAGATTCACCTTCCAGCAGGACAATGGGCAAATTTGATATAAGGTCAGCAAGTACAGTGTAGCTGTCCTGTTTTAGAATCATTAATGCTTATAGACCAATAAAATTGTTGTAAAATTATTTTCATCCAACAGAAAAAATATCAAGGAATACAGTTGCGTCTAAGAATCTGTATTTATTACTGATGCTCATCAGGGAAACACATAGACATTAGACTCTACTGAAAACTTTAGACGCTCCTGCTATCTGCACACAAAGGTCTGAAGGATCTTCCAGGAATGGTGATGCTTCTTTCCAGAGAACTGATTGGTCAGTAGGCAGTGGTCAAAAGAAATTATTATCTTTCAGACGAAGGAAAATGAGATGGTTTTGGTCTAATTATCATATGTCTCATGTGGGCACAAGGTGGGGTAAGATTTTTCTTTCATGTTGTGAATGATACTGAGTATCATCATTAACTTTTGTCATACATTTTCGGTGTTTTTAAGTGAGATTGTGTAAGCTAGCAAAAGTGCTAGCACAACATGTCTGTCTAGCCTAACATGTGGTTACCATTCTGTGGATGAGTTAATCTTGTAAGCTAGAGGAAAGATAATATGTCCAAGTGTGTTTTGCAGGCAATGAATTTATTGTATATTGTAAATTCCGTATACTCCACTTCTGTACCACTGTATTGCACCATGACACCAAGACAAATTCCTCGTTTGTGTACAAACTTGGCAATAAAAATAATTCTGATTCTGATTTTGATTCAGCATTTAGCACATTATTTATTTTATTTTATTTTTTATTTTTTAACCTTGACACTCCTGTGGAAACACTTCGGAAAGCTGCACCTTCTCTGGCTTCCTCCTCAGACACTATTGTTTCATTTTTTGGGATTTTCTCCTTCTTTTTCCCTTACTGGTGCAGGCTTCTGTCTTACAATATTGTGACAGCTTTCTCCACTTCACCTACAGGTAAACGTGCTTCCTTATAAAGAGAAAAGGGGGCGTGGCAGTATGCAAATAGTATGCAGATTACACAAGCATGTTTATTTGGAATGATTCTGATTTACTAGCCTATGCACAGTGGTCGGTGAGCACATTTCATGAATCTGACGGTAATTTACGGTGCACACTTGTTTTTGTTGTGCAGGTTAACAACATTTCTACATGCATATTAGTGAATGAGGCCCATTCTCACTACCAATGGATGGACCTCATAGGCCAAAATGAGCTACATAATAAGGAATTTAAGCAATCACTCATTTGTCTTGTTATTCAGGACAGTTCATTCAAAGACAATAAAGCAACATTTTTCATATTAACAAATGCAGACACAATACCATGTGGTTTAAAAGCACCAGTCTATACGTTGATGGTACTGAACATCAACAGCTAGCTTGAGGTTGGCCCTTGTGACTGCACAGAACTCTCCATATGTAATCTTCTCACTGTAAACCTGTGTAGTCTGTTCTGTACTGCAGCCCCAAAAGACCCCTACAGCAGTAATGCGCATAACAGATGCTGTAAATGAACAACGTAGAAGGTTATACAGATGAAAATCAGCACTATCCAGAAGTGCTTTCATCAAAAGTGAAGGGTTGTATGAAGGCATTGTTAGAATAAACTGGACTGGAACCTTGAATGCCAACATGCACCTGGTCAGTAACCTACAAGGAAAGAAGGCTGCTGGTTCTAGCATTACTTAGCCAAACTCTGGCTAAGTAAACATATTTTCTTCCATTTAGACTTGTTCTTTAGTTTAAATTTAAATTTGGATGGAGATACCCCTACTTCTTAGGGATTTCTTGCTGCTGCTGCAGACACGACACATAAATAGGCTGAACAGCGGAGATGTGCTGTTGGCGATAGCAAACTGTTTACTTGTTACACTTTGTGTACCATCTTTTACAGCTCAGTTACCTCATCTTACCAGTACATACTGCCCTCTGGTGTTGTTTCCGTGCAGTGGATTTTCATGTTGAAAATCATAGCTTCTGGATTTCCTAATACCTTTACCTTAATACATAGACAGTATAAAGGATCAATGTAGCTACCGAGACATCACCTAGTGGCTTGTGAAGTCCTGTTATGAAGCCTTGAGCTGAGCGTTTCTGTGGTTGCCATCTTTGTGTTTTGAATCCAGGTGTAACAAGTGACTGATAGGCGCCTTGAGGCGACTGTTGTTGTGATTTGGCGCTGTACAAATAAAATTGAATTGAATTGAATTGAACTGATGAATCAGACAGTGAAATCCCATGATTACTGGCTAAATTATGTCAGTCACTAGTTTTTTAGCCAGTGAGCATATCTTTGATAATCTGAATCTTAGAATGACCAAAATTTACAGAAAGGACTTAATGTTTTATTCAAGATGACCACGTTTTCCCATAGACTTCTATAGGACTGGAATTCTTTTTTGCAACCACAGGTATCGCCCCCTGGTGGTCATTAAAAAGAGTGCAGGTTAAAGGCATTTCTGTGTTGGCTTCACTTTTCAGTCCTGGAAACTACATCAGTGTTTTATACTCTCTGTGTTAATACCCATCAGTGCCTACTTATAAGCCCATGGTGGTGACATCTACAAATGCAAGTGTAAATTCTCTTTCTTTGCCACAGTGATGATAAAATTCATTGCTTCCTTGCTGCTCTGTTGATCTAGTGATGTCATCTTATTTTGTCACTTCAGTATCTGGTACTATCCATAAAACACAAAGCATAGAAATGACTATGAATGAAATCTTTCATGTTTTTTTCTGTCTGGCATCTTTTTCTGTCTTGTATCGTCAGGTTCATTGGTCTGTTTTTTTGTTCTCCTGCATTCAGCGTCATGTATTATATCTACAGTACGTCTTTCTGTGGAAGTTTCCTTCTTCATTGGTAACGGTTTCCTTGTCTTTCTTGATTTTTTTTTCTTAACTCACCAATGAAGACACACATGGACACATGCTTGTGTTGGGTGTATGCAAACACACTGCTCTTTTCCTGGCAAGGTGTAAAACAAGAGATAATGGCACCATTTCATAAATAATGCAAAAGATGAGCTGGCTGCCTGTGTGTACGTGTGTGTGCGTGCGCGTGTAGTGTGAGCGCGTCCATATCATGCAAGTGAGACTGCCCTGTCAGCACTCCCACTCCTCCTCTCCAGCACCTCCCTGACATCGAAAAGAGACCCAGAGGTACAGGTTTAATCCCCTCTCCTCCACTCTTCTTCTTTCTTTCACAAAAACATACACTCATATCCACACACATGCATTTTTCAGGCACCCTCCATCAGGTTTTAATCTCAGCAGCAATGCTCTAGAGGTGTGTTCCTCCTTTCCCGCTGGCTGAGAGAAAGAAAAAATATGGAGGAGACAAATGACTCATTTTATGGTGCAGGAAAATTACTGCCTAAGAGATATTACAAGGTGTATGTATACATTTATTGTAGCACGAGATGAGATTTAGAGCATATTTTTTTGAGAGAATACCAAATTACAGGATAGTCGAGGCTCTTTTGCAGAAGAAAGAGTTTAAGCTGAAGAACAGTTGTTCCAAGTCCTGTACAGATGGCTTGACAGACAGTGTATAGTGTACTGTATACGGTCGCACATGCCTCCAGGACACGCTCTCGCTCAAATCAATCGGGAACAGAGGCGGAGGATGAAGAAGAGACACTGAGAATCTATTGCAGCGTGCAGGATATCTGCTCCCTCTACAAGAAAAATGCCCTTTAGCAGATTCCTCGTTCATTGGCTTGGCCCAGAAGGGAAGACATTATGAGTTTGATGCAGGACCCTTTTCCCATCAAATCTGTTTGCTTGGGGGGAAAAAAAAAAAGAAATTTACACAGATGCTTTGCACAAGCAAAGCAGAAATTAAAAATGAAGTATTGATTTGGTTTGCAAGTAAGTATTTACTTGTCTTTTGGTATTTCTAAAGTTTGCCAGCATACTTATTGTTAAAACTGATTTCCATTGTACAAATGTGGTTTTAGCATGTGAAACTTTAAGAATTTAAGAACCTTTGATTGTATTTCCAATTAGTCCTCCTACCAGACTTAATTATTTAATTATTAACTATTATAGAAGCTAAAGAAAAACTGATGAGCCTGACTGAAAAAAGATAGATCCAGTAGATAGAGTGTGTATAAAAGCTGGACATAGCCACTGTGATGTCACCCACTGGTTTCTGGACTCTGCATTTTGAAACCTGTTGTTTTTTGGACTATATGGACTGCACTATATTTAGACCAAAGGTTAGAATGCAAAGTTACCAGATAATGCTAGCACACTTGGTTAGCTGCACCCATAAACTGTACGGTTGCAACACACAAAGACAGGTACATGCTAACAAGAGCTAAATACTAAAAATTCACTCATCAAAACTGAAGCATAAACATGCAATTGCAGAACTGCAATTTCTTTAGTGGCCACTTGAAGGGATCCATAGTGAGTCAATCCCCATAGACTGTCATGTTATAATCCCCAATTTAACAGCACAGTTTTTGTCTCTGTAGCTAATTTACCTCTTTAAATCAAGTATATGGTGGGTGATTTTTTAATAACTCATTTCATGGCTGTTTTGATTAACAGATATGGGCTCACCGCTGTAGCCAGTGACAGCCTGCTAGGCCGAGCTGGAAATCTCCACCATGTTTGTGGAGCATTTTCATATAAATACACCGTACAGACAGTATAAAACATGGATATATCTTACGTGTCAAAAAAAATAAGCCAATCCAGAAGTGCCTTAAACCTGCATTCTATCTGAAGACCACCAGATGGCGCTAACTGTGGTTGCAAAAAGACTTAATGTCCTATAGAAGTCTATGGGAAAATGGCTTTCTGAATTGACATCTGGAAACACTTTCCTGGTCAGTTGATGGGCTCAGTCACTCATTTCAGGTCATATTGAATGTTTTGAATCTTGGTCATACTATGTCATGTGAGCATATCACTGATAATCCTCCATGAACACCTATGAACAAGCTCTTTCACAGTCAGACCTGCCCCTCCTCATCACATCCATTTTTTAAAAACAAAATTAGTAATTACTGTAAAGTGTTTCCCTGTTTACAATGAATAAACACTTACAACTTGGATGTTTTTCTTTTTTCAGGCATTGGCAAATGGGCTGGACCGATGCCAAACATAACTGTACCTTGTTGTTGCATTCTTTGTCATATGAACCATCAAATGGAATCATTTCAATCACACTGCATTAACTAGGTCCCTAATTATCTTCCTGTTTCACTGATAATACACAGTTGTGTCGTAAATGCTAAAAGAAATAAAATTCTTTTGCTATTTTTCTCTTTAGCAGTTTGATATTGATTTCTAGTAGAAGATAAATATGATCATATCTGACATCCATTTATAAAGACTACATTTTATTGCTGGAGTGGTGTCCGTGAAAAGATATATTGCTACCTCAATATTTTGATGTACGACTCCATAATAAACATCAGCTCCGCTTTTAAAAGCATAAAAATTCCTCTGAATGCCATATTTTGCTCTGTGGTTTTCTGAAGATTAATTTGACTCCAAAACCACACTTTCCTGCCTCAGCAGGAAGAGGAAGGAGCTTAAATGAACAGGTCCTGACCTCTTAGTCTTCCAGCCGTGGAAAAAGAATGCACTACAAGGTTTCCTTTGAATTCATTTATCTCCATGGCTCGTTCCTTTTCTTTTTGAGCTCTCTTTTGCAGACCTAAATGGGAAATAAAGTTTGTGAAGAAATATATCTCTGAGCAAGAAAAAAGCTCTTTGAAAAGTTTACTTTCAGAGTGAAGCAGGCGAGTTGGTGGTGGTTTTATGTTTGTGTCGGTTTTTAGCTTTTCAACAGATACGCTGGACTCCGCTTGTACAAACAACAGCGTGGTTTCAACTGCTCGCTTGATGGATGTCATGGTCTGTACATCTGAATGACAGGAAGGCTGCTTATCATGTTCCTCATCGTCAGGCTACTGACATCTGTCACCTTCAGTCTTTCTCCTTCCTTCTTGCCTCTCCCTCTTTCTGCCTCCTTAACACACACTTATACACACTCGCACACATACACACTCTGTTCTGCTAGCGCCGAGTCCCCACTTCCAAAGCATCTCTGCCACTTATCTCTCTCATCACTCAAACTGTTCACTGTAGCACTCCTCCTTCCTCTGCGGCGTGGGGGAATGAAAGAAACGAGACAGGCGAAAAGGGAAAAGGAAGACAGAGGGGACAATTCATTCATTCGGGAGGGCTCATATGTTCTGAAAGGTGCTGCTTTGGCAGCAAAAACTTTCCTGTGACATGTGTCCAATTGATACTTTGAAATGGCTGCCCACTCAGCAGAAGTGATGGGACAATTCCCCCTCGTCTGCAGATTGGGAGATGAGAGTAGCGATGTTAAGGAAGAGAGAGATGGAAGTGCCACCACCAGCTGAAAACTCAAGATATCACCTGCAGTGGTTGCCGGGATCGTTTCATTGATTTTCATCCACTTCCGCCTCATCATCGTCAATGTCGGACTCACTGTTAGTCTGCCCGTCATCATAATTAGTACACAAGTGCCACTCATCATCAGCTTCATCATTTTCATTTCCAATCAGCACTTGCAGCAGCTTCATGTACAAATACTCTAATTACATCAAAATGTGTGTCAGCTGACAACATTGTGTGATTGACTGTGGTCTGCTAAAGTGTTACAGTACATTCAGTCCTGATGGCAAACACTGTCGACATCCACATGCTAAAACCACAGCACAATGCACATAAAGACATCTTACAAATTAAAGGGAATATGTGGAGCACCATAGTGCATTATAATGTTTGTGTACCCTTTCAAATTTTCTATAACGCTGCATGAAAATGACCATTAAAGCAGATCAACAGAGTCCAGTTAAGGAAATCATCCAAAAATGACTTTGGTCATGAAAGAAGGTGATACAGTATTACATAACTGTGAGTGGAAAAGGTATGTAAACCTCAATGACCAGCCTTTAATTTAAAGATGGAATTAGTTGTTTTTGATCATTAGGATGACAATCAGGTGTGCAGGTATACAGTTTTTATTTAAAGAACAGAGATCTATCAAAGTGTGTTTTAAGAAAACTCCTCTTTGTCCATCCATCTGCTTCCACTTCACACAGAAAGACACCAGCTGGCTGGTGAATTTGAACCCAGGACCTTCTTACTGTGTGGCAACAGTGTTAACCACTTGCATCACTGTGCCACCTAACCAGACAGATCACTCCACAAACTAACCCACCAACTAAGAACAGCCATGCACCACTACCCACAGAATCAAAAGAGCTACCACTCTGTCAATCCTTTCCGTGTGTGGGCCGGGTGAGGTTTCCCGTGTTGAGTCAAAGCCACAGGCTCCACTCCTGATGGTGCCCTTCCATCAGTTCCTTTAAGTTTTAGCTTTGCAACCATACTCCCCCAGGAACCGAAAGACTTTGGTTAGCACATGACTTTGGTCATGGGAATAACGCCGCTGGATCACTTATTGGCATTGTTTATGGTCAGAACTACAACAGTATCTGATCATTTCCAAACCTCCGACTTTTTCTTGATTAAAATAAACATTCTTGGCAAATGCTTTCGGTTTCATCCGTCTTGTGGCGGTCCAAGAATTACATCTCTAGTGGCACAATACAAATGCCCCCAGCTGTTCCTCTTAATCATGGCCCCAGTTCAGAGAGAGAACCCACAAAACAGAACCAGGGTCCTATTCTATTATTCCTAGCTGCATTATTCAGGCAACCGGGCCTGCTTAAAACACTAATTTTTTCAAAGTAAACACTTTGGGCCCTGTGGGACACTCAGCTAAGAGCATCGAGGGAGCACCAAGAAGCAGGGGCTGGGACAGACGGTAACTCGCCTCCCGGAGGACAATCAACTTAATCCCAACATACAACTATGAGCTTTAAGTCCTCTTTATTTTTCTCTAAAACTTTGGGTTAGGGTTAGGAATAAGTGATGACTTGGCTCTCACAGGGTTAATCGAACAGAAATGTTCGTGTGATGAGATTCACCAACAACCTCAAAGTGGAAGTTGTTCTGTACAGAGGAGTGGGCTGAAATTCATCCATCCTGGTGTTAGAGACTGATCACCAGTTACTGCAGATTTTCAGTTACACTTATTGTACAATGTATAAGCAGGTCACAGGACTTTTAGTGCAAAAATCTAAATGTTTGAGGTCATATTCGTGCAGAAATAAAGAAGATTTTATAGAGTTCACAAACCTCTAACCACATCTGTAATTCATGCAAGGGAGGAGGGCTCACTGCGTCTTTGAAATACAGTTATTTGAATTGTATTTTATGGCCTTCACAGTCAGAGTTCTTCACCAGCACCATAAAAACACCAGGTGCAGGTGATGTCTATTGAAAAAAATGATATTTATCCTTCATGCAAAGGACAGAGACTGGGCCAGCCAGGGACCTTTGATGCATGTGGGAGTAAAAATATAAGCCGAGCACATCTAGTGAGAGCCTGGGAGGGTCCCTGAATACACTGACAAATACAGAATTCAGAATTAGCAAGTTCAGTTTTGACTGAGTGTGATATGTTAACCCTCTTTAAAAAAAAAAAAAAAAAGAGGTCTTTGAGAGAGACCTGGGATTGTCATTTACAATTTGTACAAAAGGCACAGAAAGATTTTGGTCAAAAGTAAGGTTTTGATGACTACCTTATCTATGTTATGTGACTCTGTGACACTGCGGCTGGTCAGTATCATATCAGGAAATTATTTGTTCACCTTAACAACAGTGACAGTGAGTGCTAAAATGCTGAAGTGTGTTTCCATCATTACCATCTGCCTTCTTTTATTGTTAGTCGAGCCATCAGATAGGGTGCAGTTTGTCAATTATATAAGCATGCTTTCTTTTGAATGAGGTGACTGCAAAAACTTTGAGATGTGAGTTTAACTGTCAACATGCAAAAATGTGCTGTTCTTTTAATTTAATTAAATTTTAATTTCCTAAGCTGCATGACACCTTTACAATACTGTTGGAAGTCATTAAAAAATGACACACTCTTTGTTTTTTTTCTTGTTTCTTGCTTGGTTTTTCATCCCAGTTTTCTAAATGCCTTTAGTTTTTCTGTGCTTCCTATGTTCCCTCTGTCTGCTTCTCACTGTTTAGCTTATTCCTGATCCTTTTCAGTTTAATTTTTTATTTTGAAGTTTATTTCCTAATGTGTCTTTCTGTATTTTGAATGTCCCTCCTTTGTTCCTTTTCCCACCCTTGTTATTGTCTTGATTGAGTTTACCCCTTATTACCCTCCCTGGTGTGTCTATAGTCTGTGTGCTCTCCCTTATGGTCTTTGTCAGGTCATTGTCTGAGGCCTGTACTAAGAAGCAGAATTTGAGGCCTAATGAGGTGATTTCAGGTTCAACTCTGGGCTTTCAGTGTTACAACAGTGGTTTACTTCTGACTTAAGAATATTCTAACAGTCAAAAAAAAACAAAAAAAAAAACACTCCCACTGGTGGGAGTAATGCACCTACAAGCTGTTTGCCAGCCACCATTAAAAAAACAAAAGTAGAAGAACACACCACTAACTACCAGGCATCAGACTGGTAAAATGTGTGTGATGCTGTGAAATTAGATACACAATATTTTTATATTTGTTCTTCCTCTCAGGTATGTTGAACTTGCTTCGTAGTACACTACAGTACTTCATAGTACAGGCCCCAGCTCTCGCTCCGTTTTTTGTGTCATTCTTTGTGTCAGTCCATAAAAATACAGTACAATACCGTACCGTTTTAAAATTAAGGAATTTTCTATAATAATTTTTTACTGATTTTTTTTTTCTGTATTTTTTAACCACACATTGAATTTTACCATTTACCATTGACAGAAACCTCAGTAAACAAAAAATAGAAAAAGAAAAAAAAGGAGAAAAAAAAAGAATAATGTACTGGCAGAAAACCAGGACATTTTCTGTAGTTTTTCTTTTGTTGTTGTTGTTTTTGTCTTGTTTTTTTTTTTTTTTTTTTTTTGTATTTTTTTTTTTTTTTTTGGTGTTTTTTTGTTTTTGTTTTTAACCATTCAGTCTCAGTTCTTGTCGGGGTTGATTTTGCTAACTTTCCTATGTCACAAAAAGCATTAAAACAACAAGAATGAAGAACATGGATGCTTTTGTTTTAGCGCATGTACACACACACTGTGTGTGCACGATCTGTGCTATCTGTAACAACACTCCCAAAACAATACTGTGAACTTCTTAATAAACATTATGCATGTCTGGGGTGACCTAATAGCTGAATAGGATACCACATGGGTGCAAATACCTTCAAGCAGTCTTCAAGAGTCCCCAGTTTGATTACCATCCGGCCTGACCTTTGCTATATTCTAATATTCTATTCCCTGTCTCTTTACCCATATTTCCTCTCTCTCTACTACATCTACAAAAGCAAAAATGCCATAAAAGTACATAAAACAATTATGCATGTCTTATGTGGGCTATATTGTCAATTGCTGCTATAAATAGTATAATGTAAAATTATCTCTATCCCCAGATTTTAGTGAGATAGTACTATGGGAAAAGGCTTAAATACTAACTCAACAAAGGAGAAGAATCGTAATGTGTCTGAATGCTTAACATCCACTAATGTTGTTTAACATCCAGAAAATGGATATTAAACAACATTAGTCAGCTTATTTTCCTGTGGAAAACTTAGCAGTGGGTGTTGTTTAAGTATGAATACATAAACCTACATATTCTGCCCTTAATCACTAATGTCTGCAAATTATTTTTAGCTTTTTCTCCAACTTTTTTTTTCCTTTGGTCACGCTTGTGCTGGTGACATTTTTAACAGAATGACCTTAAGCGAGTAAGAACATATGCACTTTGAAAATATATACTGAATTAATGACTGGATGGACAGTTTCATTTGAGCTTAATGATGCATAATTAAGGTCAAAGATCAGGAATTTTTTTTTTAACCTTGCAGAGTATAACAAGGCTGGGTGTCTACAGTCATGCTAGTGGCCATAGTAAGGCAAAGTGGTTCTTTGAACTAAATGCTAATTGACAATAATTATAGACTCAGTTTTAAAATTAAAAGTACCCCAATTATGCTCCTATACATGATCAGAATTTTCTATTGGGGGTCTACTAAAATAGCTTTAAACATCCCCCTAGAGGATAGAAGGTATTATCGTGGCCACAGTGTACTTTTGGCTTTTTTTCCTTTCTTTGTGTTAAACACCTTTAATGTGCAAGTTAAAGGTTTGCAAAGTTACAAAGTCCAAGCTGAATTGAATAATTCTCTACTAGAGAAGACATTACTGCTGCGCTGCCTTTATATCTATGCCAAAGCAAAGTGAGCCCAAAAGTAGACCAAAAAGAAGTCTCCAAGAACCTCAAAATATCATCATCATGAGCATGAGCAGGTAACAACTTGCAACTTATTAGTGTCTCAGTCCATAGATCTAGAATAGAAAGAGATTGCATAAATCTGACCTGCATGGATGGAGCCAAGGAAAAAGCCTACAATGTGCTCAAAAAACAGAGCAAAATGACATTTTGCCAATAAACAGTAAAAAACAAAAGCCAGTGATTCTGGAGTAATGTCTACAACTGGAGCTGTAAACACATCTGTGCAGACCAAAGAAAATCCACCAAGGAATGGTTCCAAAAGAAGAAATGGAGCATTATGTAATGGTTTAGTCAAAACCCAGAATTGATTTCACTGGAATGTTTGACACTGGCAGTACACGGAAGAAAACCCTCAAATGTCTTTCGACTTAAAGGTTCAGCGAACCAGTGTCAGAGAATGATGAATTATGCAAAATGCCTAGAGGTATTATTTCTGCCAAATGCTGCAATGCTAAATTATGAGGTCAAGGGTGTACTTACTTCAACAAAAGAATATAACATCTATTTATGATTTTGTTGAAAAAAAACCACTGGAAAATGTAATTTTCTTTGTGCTGTTGTTCAAGTATACCACCTTCATTTGTAGGCAGTGTTTCAAAAAGGATCAAATGTTTGGTTGTAGAACACAGGCACATAAATTGTGGCTGTATTACAAAGTACCAAGAGATGACAATTTGATAGGTAAAAATAATAAAAAACTAATTTGAAAATACTTCATTATCAGTCTATATTATCTCTGTGTCCATGGCTTCCATCATGAGTTTCTGATTATGTAAATCTCAGCCTGTGTCAGTCTGTGCACTACAGGCAAAATATTTTATTGCTCTTCAATCGAAAAACCACCAACTGCTAATCACTGGCTGAACAGCCTCTCAAGCTGCCTGGACATGAAAAAAAAACGCCCACCTACAGACACTCCAAAAATCATGGGGAGAGTTTATGCACTACTTGGAAAGTAAGTTACATAACCTTCATGTGTGTTTACACAAGAGGCATTCAGGGGCAGCATTGAGAGGTAGGTCACCCACGTTTAGTAGCACTGCCATCACTGTAGTTACGCATGTGAAAAACAACAAAATGAAGTGTAAATATGCAACAGCCTGATTTGCCTGGATATAAGTAAGAATATAAATTTATTATGAGATATGTGAAAACTATTATCCTCACTATTATCCTCACCTTGAAGGCACAACATATCCTGGCAAGCCATCAAATAGTTAAGAAATATTAGTCAAAGATGTATGCTGACAACTGACACTGCAATCCACCCAGTTTATTTTAAGCATCGACCGGCCATGTATACAATAATGTGAGATAACATGCTCACATCTTTCTTAAGGAACCTGCGAACTGTAAGATTTTAACAGCCTCTATAAATTTATTGCAAGCTATGCTGTACAACAAGGATCTTATGAAACAGCATCAGATTTGATGTGTGTAGCAGGTGGGAAGATAAAACCTACTGAATTGTCAGTTAGGACAAACAACTGGAATTGCAGCAATATGTTTTTTTTTCCACACTACATCCATATCATTCTGCACATCATGCGGGGGTGGCTGTGGCTCAGGAGGTAGAGCTGGTTCTCTATTAATTGGAAAGTTGGTGGTTCGATTCCTGGTTACTCCAGTCTGTGTGCTGAAGTGTCCTTAGGCAAGATATTGAATCCTGAGTTGCCCCTGTTGTGCTCATTGGAGTGTGAATGTTAGAAAAGCACTTGGGTATAGAAAAAATACTTGTGTGATTGGGTGAATGAGGCACATAGTATAAAGTGCTTTGAATGCTCAAATAGAGTAGAAAAGGTGCTATATAAATACCAGTCCATTTACTAAATGGTAAATGGACTGGTATTTATATAGCGCTTTTCTACTCAGTTTCTGTGTACTCAAACACTCATTCAAACAAGTATTCTGTTGCCATAAATCAACTCCTTGTTGCTGAAATCCCAAATATTTTACTCATATTTCATTTATCAATATAGCAAATGTCAATGTTAATCAGCATTATTTTTTGCTGCATTCCTATTAGAATACAGTAGGTCATAGCAGCATGATAGCTATAGCATAACGCTCACATTGTCGAATCGTCATCTTAACTTTCTAACTCAGAATTTGGACTCATTCCACCGTTTGTTGCAAGACTATTGCAACAGATACTCTGAACGCCACCCGCAATGTCATGTTGTTTCACCTTTTTGCAGCCATGACCAAAGATATCAACATGATTCTTTCACCTTTATTCTGGAATAAAGGTGCCTATACCCAGCATATATACAGTATAAAACATGGAAGTAGCTTCCAGGTCAGAAAAATGAAGCCAATGCGGAAGCCTTAAAACTGCATTCTGTCTGAAGGCCACCAGATGCTGATAGCTGTGGTTGCAAAAAGACTTCCGGTCCTATAGAAGTCCATGGGAAAACAGCTTTCTGACTTGACCTGTAAAAACTTTCTTGATGAGTTTATGGGCTTAGTCACTCATTTCAGGTCTGACTGAATTTAAAAAAATGAGCCTAGTTTGCAAATCTTATCTGTAGTGTCCTCATTTGCTAACAACCCATGATTGACAAGCCGTTAGCCAATGATCAAGCACTTTCACAGTCAGAAAAACATCTTTTTTTTTTTAACCCAAGATGGCGACGATGGAAACAGTAATCTCAAGGCTTCAAAACAGGACTTTAGAAACTTGTGGATGATGTCATGGTAGCTGCGTCCATCTTTTATACTGTCTATTGTCTAACCCAATGCGTTCCCATTCTGGGGCGTCACATAATACTGTTTGACAGATGACATCTCAGCATTACACACAAGGTATTGTTTCGTGTTGGCGCCTTGACAGACCGACTAAAATTGGAAGCTAATTTTAGAGACCAACGAAGTCCGCGTAAGGATTCTGGAATGGTGGCTTTGGCTGTAAGTCGCAGGTTTATCAGCCGGGGGACCATGGCTCAACCAGTTTAAACTTTTTTTTTACAGTTGGTTTCACTTTTCACTTTTTACCAACTTACTGTTTTTTGACTAGCTTCTGACCTTTCCTTTCATCCACTGGTTAGTTTTAGATACTAAAAACTACTTGGTTAGGGTAAGGCACACGTGTAGTACTGCTGGATCACACCAAAATGATGCTCTGCCACTTTCTTTTTTCCTCCATCTAATCTGATTGAAATTCAACCATCACTAAAGCGCATTTCATGCCAAAAAGCCAATAAAGACAAACTGAATGGTCAAAGCTAAGCTGTCACATTGATGTTCAAGATGTGTTGATTGGTTCACAGGGTCACCTCATACACTGACTCATGCATGAAAACATTACACCTTAAAAGCTGCTGATAATACCTTGTTTACACAGTAAGTAGCAAAACAACAACAAAAAAAACCCCACACACACCAACACACACTAACTAAAAAAAGACTATAGTTATATGAGAATAGAATGTAAAACTGTAGCACTAAAATGAGAACAATGTTGCTTCATTCTGATTATATTAAATATAAAAAATATATATTTTTTATTTATTTAAATTAAATATAAATTTATTTATTTTAAAAATATATAAATATTAAAGTATTTAACTTTATAGTGACTGACCTTTTATTTTTTTACCTTACCTCTCCTTTTCTTATTCCTTTTTAGTTTGATATTATAATCAAACAATGATGTAATAATAATTATTATATAATTATATAATTATATAATATAATTATAAATATAATAATTCTGTAATTTAGAACTGCTTCCTAATTTTAACGTCACTGCTTTATGATGTTTACACAAATTCAACCTTTTCTGCAGCCATTTCAAATGAATAACTCAGTAGAGTTTCAGTGGACAGAAACACAAAACAAGGCTTTCAATGTGAAACATTTGCAGGAACATGTGGAAAACGCAAACCAGTTTTGACACTACAACCCAGGACCTTCTTCCTGTGAGGCGACAGCGCTAACCACCGCACCACCGTGCCGTCCTATGACACTGTACGTGTTATTCTATCAGGTAAAAAGTAAGGGGGAGAGAGGGCATTAGAGAGAGAGAGAGAGAGACGTAGCAACAATTCCACAGGGAAAGAATGAAAGAGAGAAAGGAAGAAGACACACCCAGGGGAGCAGTGAGGTGTGAGGAACATGTAGTGGCTCATGAAGGTGATCAGACAGGCAGAGATGAAGATGATACTGAAGAGACAGATGACTTTATGATTTATTCACGCAGTGAACAAATCATATTCACGATCTTCCTAAAGTTTGATAATGTGTTCAGTTATAGCTGTCTATGGTATGTGAGCTTTCCACAGCAGTTACATGGCTTTAGTAGCAAGCAGCAAGTGATCAGTATGCTCCAGTATGTCAACACTACAACACTACACCTCCAGGGTTAAGAAAAGATTGTGGTTTGGGTTCAAATACACCTCTTCAAACCAGTAACTACTGTGATGAAAAATGACAAGTGGAGAGTGAGACCCCCGTGTAGTTAAGGTAATCACACAGTGCATCACGCACAGCCGCCAAAGGACACCTTCTGTGTAAGTGAAACACACCAGCGGCTCTGAGAAAACAGCATTATTTTATGACCCCGGAGTGAGAAAGGCCTGTTCTCACCTTAATGCCCTGGACTTTAACCTCACTTCTCACAGGAGAGGGAAATGCACTGGCTTTCATTTAGGCACGCACACCCACACAGACACACACAAAAAGAAACACAGTAAAGACAATAAGAAGATTACGATGGCTCATTTTCCATCTTAACTCAAGGGGAAGATTACTAGAGTCCCACAACAAATTAGCTGAAATGAATGGTTCATTATCAGTGTGAAACATGGCGGTGGAGGGATGTGATCATTCCGGCCGCTCTTGGTTGGGCTGATTAATCATGTAATCACTGAGATGAGCTTGGGTGGCGCCACACACCACAGCGACATGGAGCACAATTTCTGATCTGAATGTGGTTTTTTTACTATCCTGCTTGCATCCAGGAGATTCATTTTTAATGATTTGTTTATTTCTTACTGTAAAAAGCAAAAAAAACAAATTGGATGTTTTTGCCAAAAATAAAGGAATAAATAAAAAAAAAATCCCCCACTGATATATTTTTCCACCCCTGCATGGCTGTCAGCTGTCTTCATCTGCTTCTTCCTGTCTCCATGTCTCCCTTTCTCAGTGTCTCATCTCTCCCAGGTGTTTATTTACAACACAAAGACGGCGCTTTAATGATGCCTCAGGGTTGTCAATATAATCAGAGAGTGATCCTCTTCATCTACACGAGCTGTCAGAAAACAAAGGCCTACAAGTTACAGTTACAGCGCCTGCAACATGAACTGGCACCCACGCTGAATCTCTCTTTCCACCACGTTACCGGGACAAAGATGCAAACAAAAGCTCTGTCAACACAGTCTGACATTGTCTTTGGATAGATCCCTCTGTGTGTAGTGTGTTTACATCTGCTAACAGCTATCTCTTTTCGAAAAGCCTCTCCATAGAAGCCCTAATGATTGCGGCTGCTGACAGATTTCGATGCATTGTGGGAAACAGCTCTGAAAGATCAGCTGTCTTTGTAGTAAAAATAGATACCTTATCCTTGAAGATATCTTAGTTATTTTTTTTTTTTGTGTGAATAATTAAAGCAGTGAGTTTGACAGCGTGCACACATGCATGCACGTGTGTGTTTGTGTGTAATTACTGGCATTTGCGTGGTGAAGCATCTCTCATTACACAGAAGAGGCTTGCAGAGAGGACAAGGTCAAGCCTCAATTTATTATCGTTTGCTATGAGGGCACAGTGTGTTAGGCGTTGTAGCAGCACTCAGAATATGAAAATGTCTTCGCGTCCTTTGTTGTAGAGTCAAAACAAAGTGGGAGCTGCTTCATTTCAAACTCAGTCATCAGAGACTAACGTACTTTTAGATTCATTTGTTCGCTTTTAGTTACAGAAATCTGAAATCAGTGCTTTTTACGCTGTTTAAGTTCTGATACTTCAAGTATTGTGCGTAGCTTTCAATTTTTCCAACAGGAAACAGCAAATATTCTTAGCTGGAGTAGCATTTCTTAAGGAAGTCATGTCAGAAATGTGGGTGGTCTTACTGTGCCATTAAGTTTTATTTCACCAAGATACAACCACTGGGGCTGAAAGGAGAAGCTAACACAGAAGTGCTAAAAATAGCTACTTAAGGCTGGCTCCAAAAGCAAGCCAATCCCAATGAACTCCCATGTTAAAAAGCCGAATTTCAGCCATTAAATGAACATATTTACAGCCTGTTACAGAAAGTGGTTCTACTAATTTCCCTCTTTATAAAAACTGTATGAGGGGTCTTTTTTTTTTATTTTTTTTTTATAAGTCATCCATCTGGATACGGTTAATGCTTAAAATTAGGAACATGGCCACTTAGATTGAAAGGTGTGCCATCACAGACTGTGTAGCCAATCACTATTTGCAAAGTTCCATCTACTGCTGTGCCTGCTACTACTCTCAGAACTACTCTTTGCAGTGCTGGTGCCTTTTTGAGTGTTTATTTTATTTTTTTGCAAATTATGTGGAAAAATAACATGATCTGCTGTTTGGTACTGCCGTTCCATGAATGTGTGCTATAGTTTTGGTGATCAAAATTCTAGTATTTTTCTAATCTTTTACTTAGTACTTATCAGCAGGAATCAGTGTCTGTGCTTTGCACATATACAAGTTTATGGATGTGGCTTGCTAACTTAGCTAGCCTTAGCTGATAACTAGCACTCCACACTCTACATGTGGTCACTTCAACAAGCCAACATGGTGGCGGCCAAAATGTTAGAGAGGTCAGAAACCAATGGGTGGTGTCATGGTGGCCACATCCATCTTTTTTATATCAAAGCTTTAAGAAGTAGTGGAAATGCAGAAGCCAAGAGCATATAAAAGCTGCAAGTCGAAAAGCAGATATCCTCAAAGTTTAGAGTGGAGCGTCACATTTCTGGCTTTTCCAAAGCCAAAAAAAGCAACAGGAGAGATATCTGATATTGGAAGACCTGACTCACAGCTGAATCCACTGAATTGTCAAGACATGGAGTATCTGACACTTGAAATTGGAACAGTGAGCCTTTCCTCAGTTTTAATGTCTTCGTCATTCACAGTATTCTGTTGACAAATTATGTTGTAAATGCAAAGTCCTTTCTGTCAACTTCTCCATGACATTTCCAAAGTATTATTCCAGAAGTTTGTTCTAACTTCCTGTGTAATATCTTTTACTGACATTGTTGAAAATACCATAGATTGACAGGATGTGTGCAAAAGCCTGACAGGCATAGCAGTAAGCAGGGGATAACTGGTATCCAATCTGCAATGTTCTCCAACATTAGAACACTGGTCTTTATGCAAGACTTTTACACACAGATGAGCTTTATAGCACCCCATACCACTAATTTGTCAGATATATCTATACACCATCATTGCAAGAGCAAATGTCCAGTGTAGTACTCTTCTTATCCTTTGGAATGCCCCTAGATCAACATCAGTCAAGAGTCCAGATGATTTCTTTTGTTATATTTATTTTCCTTCTTTCACTGACATGCCACATGGCCCCTTTTTTATTTTCCATCCATGATTGAATTTCACAAACAAGTAAATTTTACAAGATGATGCACATAAGGGTTTACATCAAGGTAAAAAATAATGGAAATCATATGGTTACAAACCAAAAGACCTTGAATCATGCCCACCTCTTAAATACTAGCTGATTAAGTTAAGTTAAATTTACAATTCAAACAGCTGATGGTCAAAGGGGAGTGTCGACACTCCGCATTTCAGTGCAATTTTTTAACTCAACTCTGAGTCTGTTTCTCCATATCTCATTATATTTGTGCAGAACTGAGTAAATAAAACTTCAAATCAAATCACTGTTGTGGTGTTATCTCCATTATTCATTAGTGAACACATTTTATAGTACCCACATTGAGACAGGCTTCACAGTTGAAATGTAAATGAATGTCATTTAAAATGAAACTCATAAATGAGCCACTGGTTGAAATTATACAAACTGTTGTGTAGATTTATTAAATATTACAAACAAGGAAATCACTTAGAACACCTTAAAAAAATGAGCTGTACTACATTGTTACATCTCTCATCTTATTCTTAATCTCCTCATTATTTAGCTTGCTACAGGCAGCTGTATGCACCTGGTTTAATCTATGTGTGATAATGACATTATTCTTTTATTCCAAGGCTTACTTTCCATATTCTAAGACAAATCAACACCTACTACAGCACTTCTTAAAACTGAAATCTTTATTATGTTAACAAAGTTAAACATTCACTCGTTGAGCATAGAAAAGGCTACAACTCCCATTACTAATTTACAAGCACAGCAGCAAAAGGTACTTCCATCATTTTAACCTAAATTTATCACAAGCAAACAATTCATCAACAATGTTTCTGAATGTCTAAAGTTTAGTCTTACTCTCTGCTGACCGAATACGTTTTGCTTCTCTCAGCCCTGCTATCGTAACGGAAATCACTCGCCTTCCTTGCCAAGCCATGATGGGACGGCAAAGGTGGGAACTGTAGTTTTTTTTAAATGCCCTTTGATAAACAGAAGACTTAATTTCAACACAATACAATTTTTTTCTAAGCTTATGTAGTGAGTACTGTGAGTGAGGTTCTTTTCCAGGGCTAGAGAGAGAACTGGAGGCTGCACTAATTAAGGACTGTATATGCCAGAAAAATCTTTAAATTGCTTCTTTATTTTATACAAAATATTTTTATACAAGAACTTTTAAATTTCTTGTTCATTGTTTCTTTATTTTATATAAAAAGTACAGTCAATTGCAAATTTCTTATCAAAAAGAAAAGGAAAAAAATAGGTTATCTCACAGTTTGTCAGTAATAAATATTAGTAATATCTTCCAGTAATCACATTACATTTGACTGTAATCTCTAATTAAGTCAGTTATCATATTACAGTTATCTATCAAATAATTATGTTGTCATTTGCATTACATACAATTTCAATTATCTGTATGATGAAGGGACAGAAAAAATGATTCACTGTACCTTGCTAGAGCAGTCTATAACTTTAGACTTCTAATTTATTGCACATGGGGACGGTAAGAAGAAAACTGTGTATAACAAAGCGTGTTACTTTTGCAGATGCTTGTGGAGCTCTGATGTTGTGATCACAGCAGTAGATTGCTGTTTCCGGATTGAGCACAATCTATGATGCTAACACAAAAGTAGCAGCAAGAAACCCCTGAACCCAGAGTGATTCTCAAGGGGAGTGCATGCTAACCCCAACCAAGCAGCCAAAGCAACAAAGATTTTCAGCAGGTAACGAAAAACAGAGATGAACAGGCTTCTTGTACACATCCATATTGTTTCTATACCAGAGCCACTGTCACCACCACATTTTTCTGTGAAGTGCTCTATGAGCTGTTTTTCACCTACTTTGCTGGCAGGTTTGTAGTAGTACTTAAAAAAGTTTAGTAAAAGAAAGAGTTTCTGTGTGTTGTCCTAAAGCGGGATTTATGGTCGAGCGGGGGTAACGAGTCTGCAGTCCGCTGGCAGTCCGGGGATGGCCTGTCTACCTGCAGAGAGCTATGTTTTGGAGGGGGGCAGTGTACAAAGTATGTGGTACAACAGGTCTGTGGGCTACTCTTGCTTGTGCTGTTGTCGGTCATCATCGGGGTGGAGAAAAGCAAAGTTATAACATACAAAAAGCTGAAGTGAAACTGAGTATTAAAAACAATTAAATGTGTCCACTGAGGCGACTGTTGTTGTGATTTGGCGCTATATAAATAAAATTGAATTGAATTGAATTGAATTGAATTGAACCAATCGGCGGACGCATACGTCATCTGCATCCAGCGATGTACAGTTGTGATTTTGGAAGACTGCACGGGAGCACATCTGCGGTAACCCCTCTCCCTACGGTGTCTGAACAGAAATGTGTACGCAGACAGATACATTTGCGGGAACATAAATTACGCTTCATTAGGACAGAGATTGGTGCAGATATGTGGCCACATATCTTAACTGGCAATTACACAGGCAATGTTGCAGAGTTGCACAAAAGTAATGTAATGATTAGCATTACATTCTGCAGGGAATGTTTAAAGTTTCTTGGGGGTTTTTTTTTGTTTTGTTTTTTTTTTCAAAAGTAGAGTAATCTGTAATACATTACTTATATTCAGTAATGAACCCAACGCTAGCAATCAAATTTGAGGTTTACAAAGCAAAACTGAAACCATTCTCCCCCTTCAACTAAATTAAGAACCAGATACTTGCTGAAGAATCCAGCAGTGCTCTTCTGGGCCATTTCACACCTTTGCCACTCTGCCTGAGAGTCACACTGCTGCCGTCCAATAAAAACCTGCAAGTTAAGACAAATATGTGACAGTATGCAATAATTGGAACTAATTGGATAAGCATTATACATTCAGATTTGCTGTTTACTTCCCACATCTAGACACATCAACAGCTTGTCATCTGGGCACTCGACATTGTCTAATATTGGTGCAAATGAGCTCCTTCCAGCTGCATGTGAGCAACATAAATGGGAGAACAGGAGTGAAGAAGTCCAAACTGTGTTTCCGTTTTGCAACTACTCGAGAAAGTTCTCTAATTAGGCACATCTAGGTGGTTAATAAATCAAAAGAAAGCAAAAGGCCCCAGTGTTGGAATTCTCAAATCCCCTATGAATAAATGATGAAATATGAGACAGACAGAGCAATTATTAGCTTTCTTAAACATCGTTTACACACCAAACAGGCTCTACATAATGCATGGGGCTGATTTTAATGGTGCAGATCAAAGGGAATCAAAGCCCCACTGGTGCCACAGTTAAACTGACTGCAATTAAATAAATCATAAACAAAGAACAGTTATGAAGCAGTTCAGAAGCCCTCAGAGTTTGTTCCCAATGAAACACACTCACAATAAGCATGTGACCGGGTCTCTCTGGACAGCAATATGAGATTTGTAAATATAATGAAAACTCATTTGCAATAAAGAAATATGATTAGATGGATCGATCACGCCCGCATCGTTATGCTCATTGCATCCGGACATTATCTGGCCTCAAGACAGGCCTGAATTCAATCAAAGCCCGGCAGCCATTTTATGTCAGTCAATCAAACAAGTAAATTGCTTGTATGGCAATCAGCTCGGCCGCCTGCCAGTGAGCTCTGACAGTGCTGTGATTACTCTCTCCACTCATTCATTTCTAATGCTTTGCCGCTTTATTGTTAGACTAGTCACAAGAGATGCCAAAGATCAAGTGCGTGTGATTGTGTGAGTGTGTGTCTGAGTGTGCACGTTGGCTTGTGATGAATCCAAGCTTTCTAAATTCAACACCTTTGACCTGTCGTTCTGCAACAGAGGGGATGCCGATAACGAAATCAAACACCATCACTAATCTGTCTTTTTCTGAACTCTGTGTGTGCTTGTGTGTTTGTGTGAGATGACAGTACAAGGATTTAGGGAACAGTGGGTGGGAGAAATGAGCCAAGTTGGGCACTTTGAGCTGCTCTTCTGTGTGTGGGCACATGTACGTGTGTGTGTGTTGGGTTTCCGATATGAAGACAAGGATTGAAAATTGATAGGGCCCGAGATTACAACAGAGCTTTCAATTTTCTATTTTCTGAAGGGCCCCACATGCACACGCACACACACACACACACAGACACACACACATATACACCTGCCAGACCCCTCTTGGCCAAAATAAAGTAACTTTACCAGAGGATTTTACACATGATTTTAACATGATTTAAAGAATGACCAACAAGAAACCAGAAAAATGTCCTTTCTTGGCCACTGCAGTCCACCAATGATGAATGGGTAACCATGGTCCTCTGTTATATAGGAACACAAGTGCACACACACGCACACACACACATAGCTCATCACCGTTATCACACAACCCGACCACACAGATTATTGTTAACAAGGGTACAGTAGCAGACAGATCACACCCAAAGTCTCGACCGCCGAGACAAAACATCTCAGATAGACCAGCAAGACATCCTGGATTGGTAGGATTCCTCCTTTCTCATTCAAAGGGATGACTTACTGTTTCTTTGACATGATTCAAAAAAAGGGAAAGGAAAGAAAAAAAAAAACCCTCACAATGTGTGTGATGAGCCTTTCAACATTCTGCCTCTAAACATCATTATATTTTACAACAGACTGTGACAAACGCTGTGTGACCGGGACAAACAAATCATGCTGGGCTTCGGGGAAAAACATGTTGAACAAATGTGGAGACTCATATGGATGGTGGACTGACTGACTGAAGAAACAGGAGGGAAATACAGTGCGACCACATGCGGAATGTAATGGTTTTTTAAATATTTACTCTCAGCCTTATTATTCATATAGCTAAAGCTGGGAGTACATGATATAAATTGATTCCTGCAGCTTAAAATATTTAAACTCCAGCCTTTACATTCACTTGTTTGATGTAGTTTGTACATTGCATTACACCTTGCAGTTACTTGGCAGACAACAAGTTTATTTATGAATTATTTTACAATAAAGTTCTAAACACAAAACTGGCGTGCTCAACTCAAATTGACTAAAACAGACTAACGGGTGCTGACCCAATGAAAACTCCAAAATAATATCAATGAGAACATCAGCACTCACAGCTGAGAATATAAGGCTTTTAATATTGCATGGCCGCAGAAAGAAACGGATGTGTTTCAGCTTTATTTAGCATTTCTAATACACATGTGGGTGTGGCCATGCTGTTGTGATAGATGCAGCATGCAGTTTAGCATTGTCTTGCTGAAATGTGCAAGGCCTTCCCTGAAAAAGACATTGTCTGGATGGGAGCATTTGTTGCTCTAAAACCTGTATATACCTTTCAGCATTAATGGTACCTTTCCACATGTGCAAGCTGCCAATTCCATAGGCACCAATGCACCCCGCCATTCCATCAGAGATGCAGGCTTTTGAAATGAGTGCTGATAACAAGCCGGATGGTCCCTCTCCTCTTTAGTAAAGAGGACACGGCGTCCATCTTTTCCAAAAAGAATTTCAAATTTGGATTCACAGGCATTCAGCTGTCCTTCTCCCCATGTTAAGATAATACTGCTCCTCAACGTAGTATAATGCCAATCACTTTCTGCAAGCGTGTAAGGGTCCGCTTGGAAGCGTGACGTAAATTTCAGTATCAGAGTATAAACACAAGGTTCTGAGTATAAATCTGCATGCTGCACACACACTGCGCTCCAAACATGGTTTTCCAAGTAGACTCCAAGCGGACTTGAAAATAATTTAATAACAAGAGCTACTTGTCCTTGTCTGAGTCTGCAAGCAAGTACTATCCTGGCCTAAAGCAGATAGATAATTATGGTATCTAGCTTAAATGACCAACAAAAACTACTCATGGCCACAAACCAGAATGTCTAACCCTGTACTAAATCTTGGAGACAAACTAAATGCTCTCTTTTGCAGGTTTCCATTGCCTTTTCTTTCTTGTGAGGACACTGAAAAGCTAATAAGGAAAAAAGAATAGCCACATACACACATACATACACCTACTGTAGCCTGCAGCTCTGAAAGAAAAGAGCAATCAGGGGTGATACATTGGCAAATGTCAAACAAGGATTAATGGATTAATAACATTGTTAAGTATCCTCCGAGTAATGTCTGCGTTGAAGTTTCCTCTTTTTTTTCCAGCCCTCCCCACCGCCCTCTCTCTTCTTCACTGCACTAATAGGGAGTGTGAAGGGAGCTGGGGACGTTACGAACCAATCTCACAGACAAAAAACTCTCGGCAGAATTTAATCTCTCCGTCCTCTTTCTGTCTCTGTCTGACAGCACTGCTCTCCAGCTTCTCACTCTGTGTGTGTGTGTGCATGCATGTGTATGTGTGGAGTGTTCCCCAGCATGGGTTATTGGGGCTTCCATTAAACCACACTCAGTGTAATCAGCAGAGAATTATGGGCGCCAAGGGCAAAAATACTCTGTAAGCCTTTTCTAGGTCTGTGAAAGTATATTAATGTGGGTGTATCTTGCATTTGCATGTGTGTGTGTGTATTAAGATGAAAAACAGGCATTTTCTCCATATTAAGATTTTTTTTATTTATTTATTTTTTTTACACTGAATGGACCTAAAGCTCGGCTGCACTTTGCTGAGACCAATTAAAAAATTTGAGCGCTAATGGGGATGCTGCTGCTTTTCAAATCATTATCTCGAAAGTGCCTCACCTCAGACACGTCCAGTAGAATGCAGTGGCAATTCAGACAATGCCAAAGAGGCAGGTGCTTGTTAAAGTCTGTCCTGCATCAAATGTTTTTTTTTTAGAAACTTGATCGGCTCAAAAGAGAAACCTCTGAGAAGACCTTATCTAACCTCACATATTGCCTTAAATCAGCTGTAATATTGCTGAGGGGACATGCTGTGTGTGACATATATTCTATTAGCAGCTCCCTACTTAGAAAGGTCGGCCTTAATTTCCACTTGGAGTGATAATTACGCTGGATTTGAGTTTGGCCTGTGGCCTCCTCCCCACAAATATCCGTCTCTTTAGAGGTTAGCGTATGCCTTTTGACTTCACACTCATAAGCCCAGGTTTAAGTCTGACATGAAGTTACGACTCCATTTCCGTCTCAACTTCATTAGCCACACTTACCATCTCCCTGTTTTGATTTTATAATTTCTATTTCCTTCTGTGGCATCATAACTTTAAGATAGAAGCCAGATGACAATGATGATTGGAACTCAGACCGCATGATGATTGCCAGATGATTACGGATATGCTATTTGCATTCAGCCGCTGACTGCTCAATGGAAAGACGGCGCCACACCTCAATCACTGGAGCCGTATGCCCATAATAAATACACAACAGGCCGTTAAGACAGAAAATTCAAGTCGTGTCTTTTGCATACCAAACATGTTGAGGAGATGGAGAGCTGTGAGAGAGTGATACACTATAGTTTGGGGAGCTCGCACTGCTGTATAAGTCAACTCTCTCGCCTCATCCACAGGGAAATTAACTGTGGCGAAGCAGCATTACATGAATTACTAAGGTAATCCTGTACTGACACTGCCCTAATCTGCACAGGGATATACAGGATCAAATCACAGTCTGCATATTTCACTGTGTATATAACAATACTGGCAGGTGGTTCAAGGAAAGAGCAAAGCAATATACACAAGTGTGACAGGGACTTGAAGAAGTCCTAGTCATTCTCTGGAGTCTAAAGCCATGCCAGCACCTCTGTGAGGCTGTAATTAGGTACAGCAGTGCTAAGTATGAGATGTGATGAAAAACTTCAGAGAACAGGTCCATAAAAATCAAAAGGCTTATCTGATTTAAATTTGTCCAATCTCTTGTTTAAGGTCATCTTCTCAGGCATGTCCAGACAGCTTCGAGTGCTACTGCTATTTTTAAAGTAACCCGAATTGGATAATCATCGCTGGTGATGAGAGCTGGGTCTCCAGCTATGACTGCCTAGTGTTCAGCAGTTTGTGGTCGAAGAGTCCACGGTTTCATAAGCCCGAACGCAGCGTATCAGGTGAGGAGTGAGACCGGGAGAATGCTCATCATTTTTTTTTAACATTCACTGGACTGTGCACTGTGAATTGGTCCCCCTGGGTGAGACATCCAACATGGAGTTCTACTATAACTTCCTGAGGAAGAACATGGAAAGGAAACGACCTGAAGTGTGGTACATGCCATTTTGTGCTGGTTCAGAGTGAAAACAGAGGAGTTTTTTGGCACACAAATACAATCTTCTTGCACCACCTGGACCACTTGTCGGATGTTTCCTTATGATTTCATTCATCCCGAAAATGAAAATCAAGTTCAAAGATTGCTGTTTTGACACACTGGTGGAGATCAGGCATCCATAGCAGAGGCACAAATAAAAGGGGTCATAATGGGACTTCTCTTGAGAGATCTAAAAATATCAGCCTTGCAGAAAATAACTGAGAAGTGCACGAGAAGATTACCTTGAATGTGAGATCAGCCAATTTTAAATCAGGTAAGACTTTTGATTATAGACCTGTTCTCAGAACTTTTTGACCGCATCTCGTAATATGCTCAGAATAAATGGGACCATGCTAATCAATAGTCCTCAGAAACGGCTCTTGACTGTGAAGAAGTTTTGATCTAGTGACATAACTGTGTTACTGAAACCTTTGTATTCATCATGTGACATGCATGGGCCCAAAAATGTATAATAAATTGAAAGGACTTTGTTATCTTTTTAATAAACATGGATGTGTGAGGAAGCCCACAAAAGCATGCCTGTTGTATTTCTACATATTTGCATGAACATAATTTTTTTCCCTAATTCATTCAGGATGCTAATTCTGAACATGTCAAATGTTTTGCATTATCACTATCAGTGTGTTAGCATGCTAACATTTGGTAATCACTACGCCCACGCTTTATGTTCTGAGGCACTCATTTGTGAAAATAATTATTCTCTGGTGTTGTTCTCCTCCTGAATTCCCAAATCATTGCTGTGCAAAGAGTCATGCTCTCACTATGGCAAAATGTGGTCCTGGGTGCACATACTGTGGTAGGAACTTCCACAACGGTTCTGAGTACTTCATGTGCTTATTTATCCTATTTTGTCTGTGGATAGACTGTCAACTTCTTTGCGTCACAACTATATATAGATGCAGTCACAACATCTAGCAGGTGTGTAAAGCTGAGGCCAAAATAAAGGCTGAATTTGAAAAAGGTTGTGAAATTTGAAGGTGTGGTGCGTGTTTTTAATACTGCTTTAAAATGTGTTGCCATGACAGGATCTCTGTGAGGCTTCACAGCCAGACAAAGCTATCGTGCTAATAGGTTTAGCAACTGTAATGATTTCTATACAAAAATAACTCTCGTAAAGCACCAAATGTGGCTGCATTTTCATTGGCTAGAAAGTCTTAAAGGGCTTGTAATTTATTATTGCAAAATAGTCATGTAATTTAAAAAAAAAAAAAAAAACATAACAGTGTCGTTTTTATCCCTACCCATTTTTACTTAATGATTTGCCCCTATGGTGCTCTGATTGACCGAGACCCTGAATTCTTTTTCTTTTTTTTGACTGAGATTTATCTTCTTGAGGTGATTGAGGTGTAGAACTGATGTTCCATTAAGCAGAGAACTGTAAATAGCATATCCTTAATTATCTGGCAATCATCATGCAGTCTGCGTTCCAAAGTCACCTGTCATCCACCCCTTGCTCATCATCCAGGTTTCAAAACATCAAGATGGTGACTGCCAAAGTGATCAGCTTGAGTCTTTAAGATGGAACTACATTGGAGAATCATTGTCATTCCCATCTATGGTAAAGAAGAGGGTGATGACAGATAAGTAAGTTTACTTTGAATAAAACAATTGTAGGTTTCCAATGTTCGAGTTTAGGTTATAATTAATAGCAAATACATTCTGTAGAATTTTGAGATTGAGTGTTCTTGAGTTCTACTTAACTTGATTCCCTTGATTTGATTGTAGTTGTTTGGGATTTTTTTTTTTTTTTGTTGTTGTTGCTGTTTTTTTTTTTTTTTTTTTTTTTTTTTTTTTTTTTTTTGGTTTTTTTTTTTTTTTTTTTTTTTCGTTTTTTTTTTTTTTTTTTCTTCTTTGTATT
>VUQI01046777.1:0-17683 GCA_015106735.1 Paratilapia polleni | reverse complement strand
AATAAGACCTACCACATTAGGTGGTAATTTTTAAACCAGTGAATGTGAAAGAAAGTTTTCCTTCCTTGAAACTTCAATTGTTACTTCATTATTAAGTCCTAAAAGTTTTTACAGCCTTTAAAAATCTTCTTACAGGTTTGTGCAGTTCTAGCAATAAAACAATAATATGATATGCAATAATATTATTCTGACAGAGGTACTTCAGCTGCATAATGAATATTTTTACTTTTGATGGTTTAAGTACCCTTTGATGATAATAAAACTGAGCCAGAATTTCATATTGTGCTGCATTATCTTTTTGATTTTTAATTAATTAATGTATTTATTATTTTTTGTAATCTCTCGTTATTTGAACCCTATGAAGTGAAATTATAGTAATGCTCTTTCATAGTTATTATGAGTATCTGTCGTGCCATGTACAAATACCTGTGTACTAAATGTAAAGTAGTCCTAGTAGCTCAATAAAAACTGTTAGACTGCACATCTGTGACATTAAAAAGTAGATAACAAATATCAAAGAAGAAGAGCAGCAAGAAAAGGCAATGCAATAAAACTACAAAAAGTCAGATAAGCATTTTTAGACCTTGAAAATATCCAGGGCACCATTGCAGGTGTGGTATTTGGTATCTTTTATGCACTTTCCCTATTAGTATGTTTTGTCTATGTTGTTGTCTATGACATTTGCATTTTGTCACTGTGTTGCCTTTAAGTTGGTTTGTTAACCATACCTTCACAGATATTATCATGGTCAAAAGTATTAATGATAACATTGCAACTGCTGTAATACTCCTGGAAACCAGATCATCAGTGATACAGTAGCTCATCCGGCTCATGATCCGTCACAGTTTACAGGCTATTGCCCATAAAACAACAAATATGACCTTGACCTTGAGCACAATTTGGGTGAAGTGTGATTAAATTCTTACCAATACTTTAAACGGAATAACGATTATTGGTAATTGTGGAGGGACAAACGAACAAACAGACGGACAGACGATGGATGCCACGCCATGGCATTAATTTCTCAGATTAAGACAACTGGCAGAGTGGCAATGTGAATCGGGTGGGTCCAGGGTAGTGGGTACAACTGTTATATCAAATTACTAAATGTAATTACCAGAACGTAACAACAAAATCAAAGTGTATAAAGGACATATAAAAAAACATCTCAAAAGACTATATTGATAAATTACTAAATTTAACTATTGTCTGTAACTCCTGTGAGTCAAGGTGCAGGGCATTGCAGCTAGTGTTGGCTCAGTGCGCTCAGAGAGCAGAGAGGAATGGACGAGCAGCAGGAAAAGCAGACAACAGATTGGTAGTTACATTAGGAATTAAGTCCTAAACAATTCGTGTCCCATGTCCAGTGCTTGACTATACCACACAACAACAGCCTAACTAGTCATGTGTCCAGTGTAAAGACTTTGTTTTGTGAGGTGAATCTCTCCTTGTGTGTGTGAGAAATAGCTGCAGCAACAGAAAAGCTAATGGTGTTAGCAGTAGTCAGCTTTCTTTAGTCAGCCATAAAGTGTGTAGATAAGCTAATGCTATAGTAGTTACTAAGAGGGCAGACAACCATGATAAATTGAAAAATAAGTCTGTGACCTTTACTAATGTGTGCTGGATTGTTTCTGATATTACAATTATAATTATAATTTCCTTTTTGATAAAGCTTATAGTTAGTACTGGATTAGGTGACCCTGAACCATCCCTTAATTACACCGCAATAGGTCTAGGCTGCTGGGGGCTACCCATGATGCACTGAGCTTTTCTTCTTCACTCACCTCTCTTCACTCTCCATGTGTTTATACACCACTTGCATTTAATCATTAGTTATTATTAAACTCTGGCTCTCTCCCATAGTGTGTCTTTTGTCCTGTCTCCCTCTGCTCTCTACTGTTTCCCCTCATCCCCAACCGGTTGCGGCAGATGGCTGCCCCTCCCTGAGCCTGGTTCTGCCGGAGGTTTCTTCCTGTTAAAAGGGAGTTTTTCCATCCCACTGTCACCAAGTGCTTGCTCATAGGGGGTCATCTGATTGTTGGGGTTTTCGTTCTAATATTGTAGGGTCTTTACTCCACAATATAAAGCACCGTGAGGCGAGTGTTGTTGTGATTTGGCGCTATATAAATAAAACTGAATTGAATTAAATTGAACTGAATAATGTGTACTTTTTTAATGTAGTATACCATATTTTTTCATTTTTAAATATCATGATCTTCAGTACTGTAAATTACAACACCCTAATCACAACCAAGGGTAACTGTGTTAAGTATATAAAACTCAAGGTGCTGTCAGTAGAAAACAGGCAAAATAAGGGTAAATATGACTTTTTAAAGTCATATTTTTTTTAACATGTCTTACTAGCTGCTTGGCTAACATGGCAGTTGGAGGATGTATCAACTCCACAGGTGTACCTGTTTAATTATATAAACTGAGAAGGAATTTCGCTTCTAATAGTGTGTGTGTGTGTGTGTGTCTGTTTTGATTTGAATATTGTTTTATTGCATTGGTATATGAATATCTAAGCCTCCTGAGGCATGAAAAATATTTTTCCTGCATTCCGCGCCTCTCTCCATCACCAAACTATACAGCATGAATGCAAAGTCTCATTTAATTATCTGACCTGAAAGCAGGACACAACTTTACATCTCAAATATTCTATTGTGACAAAGTCGTGTGTGGCTAGTGCAATTGTCTGCAGTAGCTCACAGGTCTAATTTGGCACAACATCGAGACAACTTTCAATCTGTGAATAATGCCCTTGAATAAGAACCACTCTGAGATAATGAATAATACCCAGCAGAGGAGACAAAAAAAAAAAAATTGAGAGTGCTCACTCTAGCCTCTGTCTGTCTGCACGCAATAACAGTAACCTGCGCTGTATGCACTTCAACATGAAAAGTAAACAACACACTCATTTGGGAGGTTATATTTCAATGTCATTCACTGCAGCATCCCAGGTGTAATATTATTATGAAAAATAATAATGAAAACAGGGGTTAGAGTGTCATTGAAAAGAAATAAGGCTGCATTTAAAATGTACATGCACTTTCTCTGTCTCTCTTTCACACACACACACACACACACACAGACACAGACACACACAAGAATGATCCTCTAAGGAAATATAACCATCTCCCTCTCCACTTGAAAAAAAAAATGAATGAATTTCAAGGATGTGGGTGGAAGTCACCTTGAGCAGTGTGTGTGTGTGTGTGTGTGTGTGTGTGTACACGTGTATGGACACAGGATCAGGTGGAACCCTCAGTGGAACCCTGCTGAACACCTTTTCATGCTGAAAAAAGTAAAAAAATATTTAAATACGTCCCCGTCCTGTGAGCTCTCTGCGTCTTTAACGAGGACCGTAAAAAATAACGAGCCATCTTAACCTTGAGCCCGACCCAGGAAGTAAACACTCAAAGTACGCTGCGCCGATCAAGGTGATCTTTTATTTCTCAAAACCCTCCCCTCTCCTCCTTCCTGCTGTTATTGCAGGAGAATGTTTCTGCCATTAACAAAGTAACTTTTAGAAGTGTATAAGGGTCAGCTTCTTTTGTCGGAGCTCTGAATTTAACTGCAGTTTTGTTTTGTCTGTGCTCCTGGTATCGATGGCAGCAGGAATGCGGAGATGTTACAATTAGCGTGCTACATGTATAGCAAAGCATTGACCCCATGTCTGCTGCCAGCAGCGCTATCATTAAGCCGAGGAGTTTCTGTCTACCCTTTCTGTCTCTTCTTTCTCCTCTCTTGGCCACATCTCTGCGTCCTTGTTCCCATTCTTCGCAAGCTAATGATCGGTATCTCAGGGAGCACATGGGGAGCCTGCTCGTCTCAGCAAGCGTTTGGTGCCTTTTCAACATGACCTGCCTCTCCAGAATCCTTTCAAGACACATCATGAGCAGCATAAACAGAAAAATATATCTTGAGTTCCTTGATTCTCTCAGAAATCTACATTTGCACTTGATATGGAATATTTTAGCATGTGCATTGGATTAATTATTAATAACAAAGAATTGATTATGGCTGCTGGCTCCCTGGAGTTAATCTCAGCGCTGATGTGATTAGAAATAAAAGCGGTTTCTGGGAGCTGACAAGCTGACAGATCGACAGCGAGCAGTGAAATTAAGTTTTAAGTGATGGGTAGTGAATAAATCCTTTATATGACAACTTCAAAACAGTAAAAGCATACATACACGCATGCAGACTTCTGTTCTGTAAATCAGGATTCTGAGCAGATCCTTAATAATTGATGTTTGTCAAGGCGAGCGCACAGCTACATCCCCACCTCCCCCACCCCACCCTACACTCAAGACAAGCATGGAGCAAAAACCCCAAATGAAAGCCAAAGCCCTCCATCGTCCCGAGAGTCAGCAAACAGATGCATAGTCATTTTGCAGAGCACACATGCAACATCTGCTCTTTTACACACACACATGCAGTCATGTGCATCACACACAAACCAGGAAGCAGACATGCACACAGATGTATGAAGTCTCTTAAGCCTACACAAGTACTGTAGGTGTGCACACACAGAGGCAGGTGTAGGGCCAATATGTCATTTCTCTCTTGTGGGTCACTCTAGTATATTTACAGTAAAGCTTGTATTCTAGGTTTGTTTGTTTGTTTGTTTGTTTGTTTGTTTGTTTCAGCTTGTTGAATGCACAACAACACAGGCCTGAGAAGACCACTGTATGGATTACTCCCTTTGTATTCCTAGTGAAGCTCTCCTGCTGCATATCACTCAAGAATTTCTTGGATTTCCAGATTGTGTCTAACAGTTTTTAAATGAGATCTAAACAAAGTAAGCCCTCTCTGAACTCTGGTGAACTGAGCACAGCGTCTTCAAATGCAGAATACTCTTGTACTTAATGTCTGTACTTAAAACTGAAATATATTTATTTTCAATTAAGCACAACGTGATGGAACAATCAGCAGTCTTGTATTTGAAGCATGGAGGTGGACGTCATGGTCCCTCTAAATGGAAATGTTTTGAGGTTTGGATTCTTGTTTAATTGCATGCTGGATTCTGTTTAGGATTATTGCTGTTGTTAGCACTTGAAGTTCTTGACCTTTGTGTTGGTTTTATTTTGGGTCTTGACCTTGGTTTGATTATTCTTGTAATGCATTTAAGTTTTGGGATAGTATTGCATTTTGGTTTCTGTCTTTACTTTATTATTCCTGCCTCCCCAGTGCTCCTCTGTCTCATGCTCACTGTGGTTTCTTCCCTCTGTATTTAGCGGTTATCCTTTGGGTTGTTTCTTGTTTAATTTTGACAGTTTTCTCTGGTGTCTTCCTTTGGTTTGGACTTCCTCTTTTCAGCTGTGCCTTGCTCTCCAGCTGTATCCACTTGCCCATCAGCCCTCAGTGTGTATGTATAGTCCAGTTTCCCTTATATGCTCTGTTGAAGCATCTGTGTAACTTCCTTAATGTGCTCTCTGGTTTCCTGTGAAATTTTGGATTTATGTTTTGTGCTAACTGTGAACTTTGTTACTTAGTCTTCACCATTCAACCTAATAAAAGGTTATTTTTTGTTATTTCTGCCTGCCTTGAGTCCTGCATTTGGGTCCGTCATTCTACAAATCTGACATAACCAGTACCAAACTATATCCAACACATAGCTTGGGAACACTGACTACCATGCCAGGGGCCAATAGGTAATCACATGTGTGGCAGAAATTAATAAGTAGGTTAATTGCTGGCAAGTGATGAGACTGCTGCCTGCCACCTTTCGTGGAGTGTGCTCTGTATGTGAATTAGACTGATTCTGGGGAACTAAACAGTTAACTTTTATCATTTATTGTCTTTTTATTCATTGTAATATTTTATGTGCATATTGCAGGGTTGCAAGCACCCTGGTGTATTGTTTTTCTATTTACTAATTTGTTGATGTGTCATAACTTTTATGGTAGGCAGAAAAATAAGGACACGTTTCTAAGGTAAAGTACAATGCAGGAGCTTCAATTACAAGGCCGCAACAGTCATCCACTGGAGGAAAGAACAAGAAGGCAGTCATACCACTACTGCTGGAAGCCAACCACCCACTGCTGGGGCACTGTGAGTGTTCTATACTACAAGCTATCCAAACTAAAACAAACACACTGAAAAAAAAACAGCAAGCACAAATCATATCACCAGCAAAAACAAGTGCACTCCCTGCACACTCACCACACACATGACTGGAGGCCAGCTGCAGCACTACAGACACAGAGGAACAGGATTAAAATCCTAAACTAGACACATCTAATTGGCCTCAGCTGTGAATGTGAATGTGAATGGTTGTCTTTCTGTGTTAGCCCTGTGATAGACTGGTGACCTGTCCAGGGCATACCCAGCCTCTGACAGCTGGGATAGACTCCAGCTGCCCCATGACCCTGAATTTGATAAGTGGTTTAGAAAATAGATGGATGGACGTATGGATAGACACAGTCAATGTGACTGTGTACTGTATATATATATATATATATATATATATATATAAAAGACTGAAATGCTCCTAAAATAAACAGCAGTAATTGCTGTGATGGGAAATGCACGTTCAGTCACGTTGTCTCAATTTGCTTTGAGATAACATTAATCTATATTTCTTAACATACATTTAAAGCATACCTCCGCACCATTGTCTGTGTCTTTAGTTTTATGCTGACAATAAAAAATATGGTTCACCCACAAATTAGTAAGTAAAAACAACACCTCAGGATGCTTGCCCTCCAACAACACACACCATAAAAATAGTACAATGAATAAAACACAATAAATGATCAGTCTCAAGCTAACCCACATTGTATTTGTAACACTGTATCCTCCTTTATCCCCTTTTCACAAAACATATTTTGACATTTCACAGTAGCAAAAATAAATAATTACTCTATTAATGGCTGAATTACCATTTAGCTGTATCAGTTTCAGGGTCATGGTGATGTAGCTAATTCGTTGTGACAATGTCATGACTTATTACACCACTTGCATAAAACAGTGCCAATGATTTTATTGATTTTATTAAATTAATTCATTCAAATGGGATCGTTTTGGAGACTGAATAAAAATCTAAACCATCATCACACAATAGACATCACTTGAGGATAGCGTTAATTCTGGCAGAGCATGGAGTCAAGCTAAGCTGCAATGCCACCCCACATCAGCTGATGGCTCAGCTTATACCTTTCTGTGCAGCCTATTGGCAAATCTCATATAGGGAATGCTATTTAAGCCACTTCAGCCTGCATACAGATGCTGCGTAGCTGCATGCCACTTTGCAACCTCCTCCACCCCAGGTCCTTGCTGCTGCCATTTGGCCTTCCATGCATGGAAGAGCAGGGATGTGTGCTTACACAGAACAGTCATACCACCAGATTGAACAAACAATCCTATTTTGACTAAAGTAGTCCTGTCAAAAATGAGGTAGATTTAAAATTAGCTTTTATTTTAAGTTGAATGGAAAGAAAAACACAGACATCCTCCCCTTCTTCCTGCACCTCTCCCCTCTCTGTTGTAAGCCCCTCCCACCAGAAGAGCCCTAACCTTGCTCTCAAGGGTGAAAGTCCTCTGATTAACCCATTACACCTCATCATGTTACCTCCTTTGTAGACTTCTTTATACTACATACCTAATGTGGTCTGAAAAGACCTGTGATTTGCCAAAGTCTTCCGTCACAGGTTGAAAACAGAACCCAGAGGAGGTACAGTCTTGTTCCTTTCAGACCACTTAAATTCTAACATGTCAAAAGATTAGCAAAGGTAATTTTTTTGTTGTCCTAAACATGTTGCCGAATCCCGCTTTAAGATATTTTCAGTTGATGAAGTGTATAGTGTGGTTGACCTGCAGCATTTGTGATGAAGCTTTTCACGATCAAAAAACAATAAATAAATAATGAATTCAGGGCTACAGGTCAGCAGGTCTGTGTTTTTTGTTATATTGATATGCACAATGTTGAATGAATACTCATATGGTTTAAAGATAACAATTTTCAGTAAAACTAAAATGTCTCAGTGATCATATATAATAGAATGGGATGGGTATTTGAAAAAAGGAAAAACTGCCATCTCAGGATCAGAATCTTTATTGCCATTATACAAAAAGTACAACAAAATTGTATGCAGTTCAGTGCAAAAAGAACAATCTAACCATCTTGCTAAACATTTGTCCTATGTATAATGATTAAATACTAATAAATAGACCAGTGTAAAAAATTATATATATGTTTATAAAAACGTGTTTGCTTGTATCATACGACTTTCATAGATGGGTAGCACGTTGGCACGGTTGTTAGCACTGTTGCCTCACAGCAAGAAGGTCCTGAGTTTGAATCCACCATCTGGCCAGGGCCTTTCTGTGTGGAGTTTGTATGTTCTCCCCATGTTTGCGTGGTTTCTCTCCGAGTACTCCGGCTTCCTCCCACAGTCCAAAGACGTGCAGTTAGTGGGATCAGGTTAATTAGTAATTCTAAATTGGCCGTAGGTGTGAATGTGAGTGTGAATGGTTGTCTGTCTCTCTCTTAGCCCTGTCCAGGGTGTACCCCGCCTCTCGCCCTACGGTAGCTGGGATAGGCTCCAGCCCCCACTCGCGACGCTGAATAGGATAAGCATGGATGGACGGACTTTCATAGATGAAAATTATTGAATGTTGAAAAATTATTGAATGTTCCAAAGCCTACATTTAGAACATGCAGCAATATATTTTCCTGTGTTTAAGTGTTGCTAATGTAACTGAATATGCTATATTAGCTACATGCTCTGTAGTGAGTCGACTATTTATATGTGCAGTGTGTGCTGTGTCTGTCGGGGTTCCATTCACAAGTAGCATAATACCATTACATTGGCAACAAGTTGTCAGCATCCATAGACGCATACACAAAGATACGTTATTGGCCGCTGCCCTTCACTGTAGCAATGCCACAGGATGCATGTCCACAATTAAACTAATGAAATTTCAGGTCATTTTCCAACACTTTAGTTTATTACAAATACCAGTAAATAAATAAATAATCCAAGGTTTCATCCAAATATACTGCCTTTGGTAGACAGATTAGGTATAATATTAAAGATTCACTTTATAGATAATTAATTTGCAAGTATGTGCAAGTATGTTGTTGTATGTTTTTCCTAGCTGCATTGTGAAATGACTTCAATTTTATTATTTATTATTATTATTATCATTATTATTATTGTATAATTTTTAGAGACCAACACACATTAAACTTCAGAGATTCCGTAGATTTTGGGCAATTTCCATTTCTGCAGAAATGGACTTTAACATCAAGCAGGTTCCTGTGCACAAGTTAGCTCCTTTCACACAGGCACAAATCTGGGAGCGTCATTCTGCTGATGTTTCCTGGCTTCGAGTGTATATCTGGACCATGATTTTCCTCTTCCACCAAATGCAATAATTTTAAAGTTATTAGAAAGCTAAATGGTTGTCAGATGATAGCTAGTGGCTTAGATGACAAGCAGACTATTAACAGAAAAGTGAAAACTTCTGTCCCTTGCCTACAGATTCTGCACATTCATATGCAGGTATCTGTTTTTACATATTACACAGGTACGTGCTCATAAGAGCATGGCGCAATCCTAAAGCTACACATTCATTTTTAAAGATGTCCTCCTCTAATAACTCTGGAGCAGGACTATATAACACAGTAACACAGACACACAGCTTATTGATATCATTTTAGCATCTTACTGATATATTACTTTCACCTGAGTAGCTTTACTGTGTGAGGTATATGCTCTCAAATCTTATTCACTGGTTATGGCATTGTAAACTGGTGACTACACAGGATAAATAAACACAACAGTCCTGGAGAGAAAAGTTGCTTCGGTTTCTCTGTGCAGGAGCAAAAATGCAAACACTCCTCTGCAGTCCAACCCTACACCTGTGTGCTCACTGCTACGTTTGACCCAGAGACCAAAAAACAAAGCTTGATCACGACCTTTCATCAGCCTAAAGGGCAAACTGTGCTCATTTCTCCCCCAAAGTCAATGCTCCCTGCTGTCTTGTTAGATGTGAGTTTTACGTAAGGTTTTATTTAAATTACAGTCCACTTTTGTGTTACTGTGCTGACATTGTTATTGACTTCCGACCTCATGAAAAATTAATCTGTTGACCTTTTATATAAAGTAACACTGCTCTAAGTAACATTAAAACTTTCCCTGAACAGACTGCTTGAAGACACCTGACCTGACCTCTTGTGCAAGAACACAATGTACTTTTTTGTATCCCAATCCAAAATCGGCATTTCAGTGTTCATACTTATGATTGGGTTAGCAGACTCCACTTTGAATATTTTTCTCAGTAGTGTTTTTGACTTTGCATTTGGACATAACTGAGGCTCACCGGGAGCCTTTTCTCCAAACAACATGATATGGAGAAACAGAAGGAAGACAGAGACACACGCAGAAATAGTGAAGCAGCTGAGCTCTGAAACCTTATAAAGCAGCCATTTTGGAGCACATCCAAAGCTCAGAGTTTCCTCTTTTTATATGCAGATAAAAATCTTAAAAGGCACCTGTCTCCTTTTTCTCGGGCAGGCAATAAAAATATAATCTCCCCTCACCTCCCGTTGAAACTCGCTCTCATCGGACACCGTCCATCACATCTATGGCTGCTGTAATGTCAAACAAATATTCTCAGAAGGGTGTTAAATGCCTACATGAGAGGAAGCCCAGAGTCATCTCCTCCAAGGGCTTTCTATTGTGCACGAGGCAAGAAGTGGGTTATGGCTTGGGGATTTAGCATCTCTCATTTTTCTGAGCAAAGACGCCATTCACGGTTGCTGGGCCACAATCTTCCCTGCAATGGTGAGGGATAAGCTGCTGGTGAAGCCTGGTAATAGGCTTTTCATGGGACAATGTTAACAGTGCTGAGGGTGTGTGAGGAGCTGGGTTGGTGCTGCTTGCCCCCGCCTCTAACATACGCCAAAGATATGCATTCATTTGGTGCATGCAGAGGGTGCTGAAGGAATAATCTCTGGGTAATTAACATGCCTGCGCTCTGCTATTTTAGCTTTGATTAAGGGTATCTAGTGAACAGAGGGATCATTTTTTTAAAAAAAGGCTTATGATTTGGGGTGAATGACATCAGCATGTAGCTTTTCCATCCATCTTCTCCTAAATCTTTCATTCCAAAGCAAGCTTCCCAGCGACTTCTCTCGCCACCTGAATCCCTTCCTGCTTGTGTAATTGCATCTTTTCCACCTCCAGTCAACTATCATCAGTCGCCCATCCCTCCCTTCATCCCACCCCGCCTGCCACCATCCTCAATTGTGGCCCCCACCTCATCCCTCAGCACTGCCCCCACTTTCTCTCTCTTTGATTACATTGCAAAATCTACCTCAGAAACCCACAATCTTCCTCTCGACAGCCTATCATCAGCTCTCCACCTTAATTTTTTTTCCAGGTACCTCGATCAAATATGCCTCGCCACCCCTGCCAATGAAATCTCCACATACAAGCCCTCACCTCTTCCAATATCGCCTGTCCCTGCCACTACAGTGCCCCCGCTTCCCTTTTAGTTTTGATCTCCTCTCTCATCCCAGTGCACCAGATGAAATTGCTCTTCATGTCATTCCACTCTGACTTGCCTCCGTTGCTGACTGCCTCGTCCCCCTTTTTCCCTTAATTTTTCCACAGATCCCAAAACCAAGGAGCCCTGCCCACAACCATTGTTTCTTCTTTTCCCTTTTCCATCCCCCTTTCTTTGCTTCAGTCTTTTCCCCCTTCCCCCTTCCTCCACACCTAAAGTCTCATTTCCTCTGACTGCCCCCTACCACACCACCGATCATTTTAACTGTTTCTCCATCCCAATTACCAGGTAAACCACTGCCATGATCAGGGCCATATATCCCTGCTTCCTTGACCTGAAAATGCCTCAGCCCCTACCCCTTCCTCCATCCATCCATCCTTTTTATTAACGAGAGCCTCATGGCAGCTCTGGGTGCCTGATGTTTGATTGCTTGTTAACTCGCATCCAAAGGAGACTCTGATTAACTCTGGCATTTCAGAGGGAATTATTTTGTATTTGTCTCCTTGTCTAGCCCCCCTCCCAAACAACCAATGGCTCTTTTTCCCTTGGGTAACTTGCAGGCAGGGGGCACTTGATGTTAATATGGGAAAGAGGAGGTTAGTGATGTTTGTATCCCAACCGGGCAGTTGGAGCGAACAGCAAGAACTTTGGCCTTGCAAGTTAGACAAAAATCAGACAGACTCAAGGATGTGTCTGCTCCTAAGAGGCTGAAGCATTTGAATATTCAAAATAACAAGGCTGGATTTTTATTAGTTTTTATTTTTTTGGAGGGGGGGAACCTTGGATGGTCCCCTGACTAGAAAAAAAGATATTTAAACAGGTATTTTTTTTTTTTTAGCTATAAACTAAATGGTGTAACTCTACTGAGGTGAAACTTGTCAATACTATTAGTAATATTAACATTTCTACCAAATTAATTATTGTTTTTTTTAATGGCATTTTTTGGTTGCAAATAACTCAACACTCCATCTATTGGTTTAAATTATCCTGAACCTTGCAAAGCCAGTGATGAGAATGAGCAGGTCGTTTTTGACTACACTACATTATGAAATTTATAAATTTATAAATAAATATATATATATATATATATATATATAAACTACTAAGCTTGTTAATGCTCTCTAATCAGGGATGGGCGGCACAACTACTCCACCCTCTGACCTTAAGTAGTAACTGCACTCATTATCAAATATATACCAATCAGGACTCACTATTCACAGGAGTTCATGCTGTTTTTCCAATCTATTTAGTGGGTTTTTTTTGTTGTTGTTGTTTTGTTTTCTTTTTTTTATTTATTTGGCTCAGTGGTTCTGTGATTTTAATAGTGGTAGAAACACCACTGTACTGCATTCTTTCTCTTCACAGCCACATATATGTCTAGACGGTTAGAGATGGTAGGGTGGTCTACCACAGAGGGAGCAAGCAAGCTCTGGCTTCAGGTATAAAGGAAGGCATAGCTTGGAGCAAATAGCTAGAATAGAGTGCCGCAGCCATGAGATATTTTTAGCCAACCCAGACGTTAGCATCACCACGTTTCTTCAACACAAAGGTCCAGGTCGCTAAAATAGGATGCTTAACCCACTATTGGCTGAAATTGCTGCAGCCAGTCCATCACAGCACAGAGGCCAAAGGGCACCTTGTGTGCACTAAAGATATGCAGGAGGCATTTGACAAATTTGCATTGTATTATAGGACAGGATGAGAACACCTTGCAACACCACTAAACTCCTGCATTCTGTGTGATGATAAATTTCCCCCATAACTTCTAAAGTCTAATTTAGCTACTTTTTAGCAAATGCCTTCTTAGCTTTCTCACAAGAGGGGCATTTGCTTACATATTTGATGCTTTAGAACTGAATGGAAAAGTGTTTAAAGTTTTTGTTAACCACAAACCATACTTCATGCATCTAACCAAAAATCCATTTGAAAAACCAAAAATAAACCAAACATTGTTTTACCCAAGGTTGTAGGACTCACTCCTGCAGCACTCTATTAATAATAATAATAATAATAATGGCAAATGGATGGACTGGTATTTATATAACACTTTTCTACTCTATTTGAGCACTCAAAGCACTTTATACTATGTGTCTCATTCACCTAATCACACATACATTCATATGAGACTTATCTATATCCAAGGGCTTTTCTAACATTCACACTCTGATGAGTGCATTGGGGGCAACTTGGGCTTAAACATCTTGTCCAAGGACATTTCGGCATGCAGACTAGAGGAGCCAGGAATCGAACCACCAAACTTCATTAGTAGATGATCTGCTCTACCTCCTGAGCCACAATCGCCCCACAGTTGTAATAATAACTTTATTTGTATAGCACTTTTTAAAACACACAGTTACAAAGTGCTTTATATTAAAGATAAGTATACATGTTCAAGAATACAGTCACGTAATCAACATACAGTCTTACATTCATTCCAACATACACACTTCCATACACGCATTAGATGTAAACTATGGCCAAAATTAATGGGAGAAAGATTAAGGTAAAGCTAACCTACAAAAATGAGTTTTCAGCATTCGTTTAAAACAAACCACAGATTCAGGTGATCTGATAGGCTGAGGAAGGTTGTTCAAAAGTTTAGGTTTTAAAATAGGAGCATGGAACAGTTAGAAGACCTGATGACGTGATCTGACAGGACGACTGCTGTTATAAGGTCTCAGTAGCTCTGCTATATAAGCTGGAGCCTGACCATGTAGAGCTTTATAAGTTAATAATAGAATTTAAACTGGATTCTGAATTTCACTGGAAGCCAGTGAAGGGAAGCAAGAATAGGGGTAATGTGCACGTGCCTGCTAGTTCTTGTTAGCAGCCTAGCTGCTGCGTTCTGGACCAATTGAAAAATAATTAAGAATAATTAATATGGCTTGCAACCACCATCATGCCTCCACCACACTAAGGTCCTCTTCAGGAGATTTTGGGGGGAACAAGTCTTTGAACTCAAACAAAAGTCCATAGCAGATGTGAATTGCTATTCTGCGTGACTCTTAATTTTTTGTGGCCTCAGAAGTACTCTCTGCCTCATACATTCACATCCGCTACACAGCCCCTCCCGCAAGCCCTCTCTACCGCTTACAGACTTTTTAGCATTTGTCAAAATTATGCAGTGAGTTGAGTTAGGCTCAGAGCTAGGAGTGAAGCTACCCTTTAATATTTTAAAGAGCCTCTTCTTCTGTAATATGGATGCTACAGCTCTACGAGCAGCAGTCTATGATTATGCACCAAAAGGGAAATCAAGCTGGTGGCTTAAATGGGAAAACATATAATTTTCTTCTTAATATCATTACAGTTTATAATTCACTCGGGCCTCCCTGTTTTCATCATCCTTCCGATTCTATCTCCAACATCCACCAAGGTTTATTCATCATTGCTTTATCTTCGGTCGACTCCCCGGTTGGTGGGGAGCAGAGGTTCACAAGCCTCGTGGGTAATATGTGTGCCAAACTAATTAGCGCCAACCATGCTGTGAGGAAACACAGGGGCTTTTCATCTGCTGATAAAAAGACAAGACATCTCACAAAAGTCTTTGGCAAAGCTGCCCTTCTTAAATGGGAGTGAGGGGAGATGGACCGGGCGCCCCTTTTAAAAATCTCGATCAGAGCAGCGCTTGAACTGCAGAAAAGCTCCTTGCTGTTCCACTCTCCTCTCCCAGGCCTTTGACTTTACAAAAAAAAAGTTAACTTTTTATTCTCTGTCAAATTATAAGAGAAGGTGCCAAACTTTTAATGACTGTTGTACCCGTCAGGACAGTCTTTTTTTAGTTTGCCTCTGATTATGTACTATAAATGAACTGTGGATATGTTAAACTGTAATAGCATGGATTTGAACTTGCAGTTTTCTGAGAGTGTGCCAACTGATAAATGATGTATACTTGGACAGGATGAAGTACTATTAGCTGGTAGCGGCAGCTCTCTTGAACTCAGACTGTCATGTTCCTTGTTACTCTAATCAATTACTAATGGAAAAATAAGACCTTTACAAATGAGCTAACTTCCAAAATAAGTACTTACATCGCTTTTTACATTTCTATTCATTATTCAGCCCAGCTCCATCAAACATGCTTGCCTACAATTCCTCGTGGGCACAAAACTATATATCCACCAGATAGGTTTAGGTTGAATTTTAGCAACATGGTAACCAAGCATAGTTTCAGAAACTACAAGATGTAACCTTTTAAATCAACTCTCTTACATGCATTTTGGCTTGCAGTTCTTCTAAGAACTGGGTATGCAAAACAGGTGAAAAATTACATATCCAGTAGAGGGCTGGTGTGAGCCCATCCCTATCCCTACCCCTTACCCTAAACAGGTCACTAGTGGTGGATGTTAAGAGGTTAACACATGTAAAAACCAAAAACAAGCTCAAACTAGGCATGACTATGAGGCTTTGTCCTTAGCTTGAATATTAATATTTTGCATGTTACTATACCCTTGAGCCCACACATTTATCAGGCATATACTGTATGCTTTGTAGTTAGTTTCAAATTTTGCATGTGAGCAATTTATAAAATGTGATGCATTGTTAAGGTTAACCTTCTCTCAAAATATATGAATTAGCTCTCCCTGCAGTGGCTATGCCATGAAAATACATTATAAACTTTAACCCATCTGTTAAATCCAGTAATATAATATTGAGCATAGCTTTAGCTCCGGCAGGCCCCCTGCTTGTCCCCTTTTTGCTGACCATACACAACAAACTGAGGTGCACTGTGTATTCTGACACCTTTCTATCAGAACCAGCATTAACTTCTTCTGCAATTTGAGCTACAGTAGCTCGTCTGTTGGATCAGACCACACGGGCCAGCCTTCGCTCCCCACGTGCATCAGTGAGCCTTGGCTGCCCATGACCCTGTTGTGGGTTCACCGATGTTCCTTCCTTGGACCACTTTTGATAGTTACTGACCACTGCAGACCGGGAACACCCCACAAGAGCTGCAGTTTTGGAGATGCTCTGATCCAGTCATCTAGCCATCACAATTTGGTCCTTGTCAAACTCGCTCAAATCCTTACGCCCATTTTTCCTGCTTCTAACACATCAACTTTGAGGACAAAATGTTCACTTGCTCCCTCATATATCCCACCCACTAACAGGTGCCATGATGAAGAGATAATCAGTGTTATTCACTTGACCTGTCAGTGGTCATAATGTTATGCCTGATCGGTGTAAGGAACACAATTGAAGTGTCTTTAGCATCCCCACATTTACAAGCCACTTTGCAACCCGCCTACACCCCAGTAAACTGTACTGAATGTGTGGAGCATACTGTTGTGATGAAAAAATGCATATCTATCTATCTATCTATCTTGTTTTGTTTTGTTTTTCGTTACTGGTAGCTTCACTAGTGCGTTTGTTTGCAGGCCTCCAGTTTGTTTGCCCATACAAGCACACAGTAGCTCACAGCACTAGTCATTGTCTGCACATATTTTTTTAATATGATGTCCAACTCATGCATTGTGCCTTAGATTCAATGGCAGAGTTGCTGTACTAACAGCATATGACACAAGTTGCAGATTATGTTTGGCTATTCACAGTTTTATCAAATGCAGCCTCCCTTTCAAAGAGGATTTTGATGTTCTGATGTTATTTCATTCTCACTGGCTGCAGTTTTCCTGTGATTTTAAGTTACCAACGGCGCTATCAGTGGGACCAGGCCATTAATTAATGTCATATCTCCTGTCATTCATGTCTCCTTGTTTTCTATACAGGCAGTATTGCTGCTGCTCTCTGCCTCCAGCTTTCCATCTATGCACATACAGCTCCGGAAAAAATTAAGAGACCACTCCAAAATTATCACTTTTTCTGATTTTGCTATTCATAGGTATATGTTTGAGTAAAATGAACATTTTTATTTTGTTCTATACTACTGACAACATAACTCCCAAATTCCAAATACAAATATTTTCATTTAGAGCATTTATTTGTAGAAAATGAAAAATGGTCAAAATACCAAAAAAGGTCCAGTGTTTTCAGACCTCAAATAATGCAAAAAAACAAGTTCATATTCATTTTTAAACAACACATTACTAATGTTTTAACTTAGGAAGTGTTCAGAAATCTATATTTGGTGGAATAACCCTGATTTGCAATCACAGCTTTCATGCGTCTTGGTATGCTCTCCACCAGTCTTTCATGTTGCTGTTGGGTGACT
>VUQI01046776.1:17467-30427 GCA_015106735.1 Paratilapia polleni | reverse complement strand
CTTACTCAAATACTTTTTTTTTTTTTTTTTTTTTTTTTTAATTTTTTAACAGATTTTAATTAACAACAAGTGAAAGTTGTTTTTGTGAAACTTGAACATTTGACAGCGAAGTTTCACACTGTCACTGTGAAGTTTCACACAACCCCCACAGTCTAGTTTGTGTGGAACAAACAATATGTTTCTGTGGTGAACGCCTCATCAAACAGCTCCCAAACTTGTTTTATCATTTTTTAATCGAGGCACTGACTCCTCCACAGCACAGCAGACCGTGCAGTTCTTATGTTGTATTGGCAGGACATTGACTGATGGACGGAGTGTTGAGAAGCAGGCAGGCTGAGAATCGATCGGCTGCCAGTTTGGTTAAAGTCTGATGAGCTCCACTGCAGAAGGTCACACAGTTGGTCAGTCACACTGCTGTACGTGGATCAGACAGCAATGACAGACATGATGGATAGCAACCATCACAGATGGCAAAGGAAAGATATGGTGAGTGAGGAAGGGCATCAGTTTAGTTTAGAGGGAGTAAGCAGAATTTAGGAGGCGTTAAAAAGGTGTTGGAGGATTTTATGAGGCACATTTAATGATAAAGAAATTAAAGAATAAAAATAACCCACGTAGTATTAGCCATAAATTCCTAAAATTTAATAACTTTTCTTTATATAGTAAACATTTTGTTGGACAGATATTTCTGTCTGGTAAATATTATTTTACACTGTAGTATTTGTATTTTGATATATTAAAGTTTCTTGAAGGATAAAACAATAGTCAGAAATATCTGTTCAGTGCCATTTTTAACAAATGAAAGCCTTGATAAATTTAAGCATTTATTACATTTGAACAAAACTCATGCCCAGGCTTGCTATCAACCACTGGTGACTAATATAAACACATGTTAAAGTATTTCCTATCATACTTGCCACTGCTTTCCATTATCATTGTAAACTTACTTTACCTGCTATATTTACCATTAGGTTATTTATTACTTCATCTATGCTAATATCTCTTTTAGCAATGTTTTAGTACTAGCACTTTACATATTTATATACATATTTATATGTTGCATGATGGCAGCATATAAATACACTGTTTCACAGTGTACACTGTATCAACTGTATATGGTTGAAATGCCAATAAAAGTCACTTGACTTTTATATTATTTTACCATTTGGACTGGTGTGTTGTATGCAAGCAGCAACCTCAGGAACTGAAAATTGAAGGCAATGCCTAACTGCAAAAATAGTTCCAGTTCCAGCTGCAGTTCCTCTGGTGGCCACTTGAGGCTGGCTCCAAAAGGTGAGTCAATCCCCACAGACTCCCATGTTAAAATGCTTACCTTTACTGCAGAAATAAACATGCTTAAAGACTGGTATAAAATATAATTTTGGTCTCTAGAGCTAATTGCCCCTTGTATAACAACTGTATGAGGTGTCGGTTTCAAAATAACTCACACGTTCAAATTGTATTGTTGCTTAAAGATGTGTAATTTAGGGTGTAGCCACTTTGAGTGACAAGTGGTGCCAATTTGTTTAATTCAGTATTTGGTTAACTATAAGAAACTCTAAGGAGTTGTCTTATCAGATTTTACATTTTGTTTTAAGCCTGTTTTTTTCTCGACAAAATTAGCATACCAAAAAATATTACAGTGAATTACTTACCTGATAACTCCTTAGTGCTACCTTCATGTGGTTACGTGCTTTAAAAAAACAAGATCGTGATGAAAAAATGCCAAACTCAAAGCTTTAAAATAGCAGCCCACAGATTTCTTTTAATTTGGTCACTACATTAATGGTGACTTGACTTGCTTGACTGTTTTAACGCCTCAAAAATTATATTGGTGTAGGTTACTAACAAGAGTACAGCTTAACTATTAATTTTTGGGGTGTTTTTTACCTCAAAATTTGCTGGAGGAAACCTAAATCAAATCTGTTGTTTCTTCAGTAAATACTCAAATGCTGTTCTGTGCCTCATTTATTTCACATATGAAAGAGCAGACAGCTGTTACACAATCCTGCAGAAATAACATCTCTGTGCTGTTACCGTTGTCAAAGTAGATGACAGTAGAGTTTCTGGAGACACTCGGGTCAAAGTTGGCCATTAGCGGAGCGATGTATTGTGTAGCTGTTAGCATCCGGTGGACCACGTCACCAGTATAGATGAACCCTGAAGGAGGAAAGAGACAACACACTGCATATTACTCTTTATTGACTCTAAATTCTAATTTAAAATAAAATTACTTAGAAATCTCTGAGACACTCTTAAATAATGACTATGTGAAGTGTCACTTATAATGCAAATTTATCCTTTGGCAGTATTCTGCTCTCCCCTCCATTTCTACCTTTCCTCAGTAAAATAAAGCTGTAATCTGATACAGTAACTTTCAGGAAGACAACATGACTGCCCTCCAGTCCGCAGTTAACAACTCCTCATTAACAGACAACCATCTCTTCTCTCAGTCTCTGGCCTTGTGCTGCAGGTAGCTTCACCAAGCAATAGCGATTAATTAGCACTATTATCTTTTGTCCAAAAACAGAAGGGCAAATCAGGGAGACTTCAAGGGAGGATATGCTGCTGTTCCTCTACTGCTACACTTTCCCTCTCTTGTCATTATCAATCATGAATGTTAATGAAGAGTCGATGACAACAAAAAAGGGGTTTTGTTAACTTTTCCAATTTATGTGCCTTTTCAACAAGGCACACATAGATTGCTCCATGGAGAAAGGGAGAGAGAGAGAAAGAGAGGCATGCTCAGGCAACACAAACTAGAGTTGCATCATTTAGCAGCCTGTAAACATTGTTATTAATGGACTTCAGAAAAAGGGGGAAAACGCCCACTATTCATCACAAGGGAGCAGTCTTTGCATAAGGAATTTGCACTTATGACAACAGAATCAAACAGCATCTTAATTTCCCTGCTGACAACAATGTTTAGCAAAGTCAGCTTCTATTTCAAGATTTATTCAAGGTAAAAGCTTTTGTTCTCACTCCGACTTTGCCTGAATTGCAAAAATATCAGGAAAAAAAACCCTACACACAGCCTAAATATCATTTTTTACTTACTACAAAAGGAAAACCTGGCATTTGGGTGAAACTGTCTTACGTATCCAAAGTAGTTCACCTTTGATGAACAGTTTGAAGAATGGATAATACACGCACAGTGACAGTATCTTCAGATAGCTACATGTTTTCAACAACTTCACTGTCAAATGATTCTTCTTCTTCTTGTAAAGGCATTTATGTTTTTCAAACCTTACCACGTTTGTCCCGTTAAACACAGAAAATGCACTTTCCATTTTGGTATCAGAGTGTGATCCATCCATTTTCTGGGACCAGGTCACTTCAGCAGCAGGCTAAGATACTCCAGACATCCCCTTTACAGGCAACATTTACAAAGTTCTGTGAAGGGACCTTGATGTCTTCTGAGTAATGTGAAATATTTACTCAGCAGCACTTTATTAGGAACACCATATTAATACCAGTTATGAACTCTTTTTGCTCTCAAAACCTCAGTTCTTCTCAATTCCCTAAGATGCTGGAAACATTTGAGATTCTGATTTATTCTGGCATAATTGTGCTTCATAATTGCTGCTGATTTGTTAGCTCCACATTCATGCTGTGTATTTCCCATTCAATAACATCCCAAAGGTGTTCAGTTGGATTCAGATCTGAGGAGGCCAAAGCAATACACAGTTCTCGTTGTCATCTCATTATATATACACAGTCACCGGTCATTTCATTAGGTACACCTGTTCAACTGCCCATTAACATCAAATATGTAATCAGCCAGTCGCATGGCAGCAACTCAATGCATTTAGACATGTAGACATGGTCAAGGCAACCTGCTGAAGTTCCACCTGAGTATCAGAATGGGGAAGAAAGGTGTTTAAGTGACTTTGAATGTGGCATGGTTGTTGGTGCCAGATGGGCTGGTCAGAGTATTTCAGAAACTGCTGATCTGCTGGGATTTTCCCACACAATCATGAGTCTCAATTTCTGCTGCAACATTTGGATGGTAGGGTGAGAGTTTGGTGTAAACAACATGAAAGCATGGATCCACTCTGCCTTGTAGTGGTGTAATGATGTGACAGATATTTTCTTGGCACACTTTGGGCCCCTTAGTACCAACTGAACATTGTTTAAACACCACAGCCTACCTGAGTATTGTTGTCCCTTTTGACCACAGTGTACCCATGTTCTGATGGCTGCTTCCAGCAGGTTAAAACGCCATGTCTCAAAGTTCAAATCATCTCAAACTGGATTCTTCAACGTGACAATGAGTTCACTGTACTCAAATGGCCTCCACAGTCACCAGATCTCAGTCCAGTAGAGCACCTTTGGGATGTGGTGGAACAGGAGATTCACATCATAGATGTACAGCTGACAAATCTGCAGCAACTATGTGATGCTATCATGTCAATATGGACCAAAATCTCTAAAGGAATGTTCCCAGCACCTTGTTGAATCTATGCCACGAAGAATTAAGACAGGCAGACATAATATCTGAAGGTTATTCAAACTATTTAATGGTTTTTCACTGTAATTTTCAATATAAGGCCCAAAGAGATGTCAATGCAAGTGAGGGAGGCCACCATTGCGCTGAAAAACCAAAATGAACCAGAGAGATAGCAAAATATTTTGGGAGTTTCCAAATCAACAATTTTGTACATTCTTAAAAAGAAGAAATGAACTGGCCAGCTCAGAAACAGCAAAAGGCCTGAAAGACCACAGAAGACAACTAAAGTGCACAATGAAAAATTATTTCCATAGTTAAGAAAAACAACTTCAGAACATCTAACAAGTCAAGAACACTCTCAAGGAGGCAGGCATATAATTGTCAAAGTCTACAATCAAGAGACGCCATGAATGGAAATACAGAGGGTTTACAACAAGGTGCAAACTACTGGTTAGAACAAGAAGGCCAGATTAGACTCTGCCAGAAAACATCTAAAAGAGCCTACACAGTTCTGGAAAAAATTCTTTGCACAGATGAAACCAAGATTCACTTGTACCAGAATGATGGGAAGAGAAAAGTTTGGAGAAGGAGAGAAACAGCTCATGATCCAAAACATAACAGATCCTTCAAACATGGTGAAGGTAATGTATGGCTGCTGGTGGAACCAGGTGATTGGTGTTTATTGATGATGTGACTGTTGATAGAATTAGCAGGATGAATTCTGAAGTGTACAGGGCTATACTCTCTGCTCAGATTCAGCCAAATGCTGATCAGACAGTGATTCACAGTGGAAATGAATAATGACTCAAAGCATACTGCAAAAGCAACCCAAAAGTTTCTCAAGGAAAAGAAATGAGATATTCTTCAATGGCCAAGTCAGTTACCTGATCTCAACCCAACAGAGCATGCTTTTTAGTTATTAAATACAAAAATGAATGCAGAGAGATCCACAAACAAGCAGGAACTGAAGGCTGCTGCAGTAAAGGCCTGGCAGAGCATCTCAAGGGAGGAAACACAGCATTTGGTGATGTTCATGGGTTCTAGACTTCATGCAGTCATTGACTGCAAAGGATTTTCATCCAAGTATTAAAAACAATCCTTATATTTAAAATTATGTTAGTTTGTCCAATTAATTTTGAAGCTGACTGTATATATACTGGGTTGGACCCCCTATATATGGGTTATGTGTGTGACTAGTTTCTGTTGCATTGAAAGATCTTTTTCAATGCAACATGGCCACATTTAGAGTAGATAATAATGCCATATAGGATTCAGAGCATGGCTACACTGTGATTGACAGGTCACAGGTCTTTTTATATAAATCTCAGTCAGAAGGCAGCTACACATATTTCTAGAAACGTGAAAAATTTCCATAAAACATGCTGTACATGAAAAACATCTGCTACCTCACTTGACTTAGCCAATTTTTCAGTTAGGTAGTGCTTCACAATAAAATCACTCAACAGGCCAAAGTAAGAATTTATTCTCTTTCTTTTTGTCTCAAGCTCAAGAAATATACTGTATATAAAGTGGCTGCCTAAGGCATATAGGCAAAAAAAAAAAAAAAAACCCTCTGCTGAGAAACGATTTTTGGGAAAAGTCTCATTGAAGCCAGGCCTATAAAACCTCATTTCATGTCACCATATGTCTCATACGGTGGGCGCGCTATAAAAACACATCTATCACTGTGGAAATCACAGGCAGAGCATACCATGAGGGGAATCAATCTTTCCCCAAAGACCTCCATGCTCAGAATTACCTCTATATAAAAGTGCTGTCAGCACTGAGAGCAGGAAGAGAGGGAGAAGATCTAACTATATTTGTTGTGTAAAGTCTTGACTGTAGAGAACTGAGAGTGAATGAAGCAAAAGGTACAGTCCTGCAGGGCTCAACAGGAGAGTTGCTATGGTTACAGTTATATTTATCCCTATCAAAAATATACATACACATAAATTAACATTAACTCAAGAGCCAGGTGCTAACTTTTCCAAAGCTCTGTCTTCATGGTTTGTCTATATGTATGCTTTTAGGACACTTAAAATGAGTGACCAACTAAAAATATTTAACATCTAACTCTGTGACACATGGTGTGGGCAAATAATACTTTCATTAGACTTAATAATCTGAATGTTTTAATGGAGAAATACACAAGGGACAAGGCCAAAAGCCAGCATCTGTGATGATATAAGGGTGCCTTAGTGCAAATGTAATGGATAACTTGCACATCTGTAAGGGCACCATTATTGTTGAAGGCTATGTACAGGTTTTGGAGCAGGATATGTTGAGACAATGCCTTTTGAGAGGCAAGGCTGAGTGATAAATTGGCCTTCCTGCAGGCCAGACCTATCAGCTGTAAGGATATGGAGCATTTTGAAACAAAAACATAGGATAAAGAAGCTCTTGAGCAGCTGAGATTCCTATATAAAGCTAGAATGGGACAAGATTTTCACATTCAAAACTGCAGCAGTCGGTCTCCTCAGTTCCCAAACATTTACCATATTGTTAAAATAAGAGATGATATGCCTCTGTTGTGATATTTTTAATAAATACAGGTGAGTTATTTGCAAATCACTGCATTCTGTACTTTTTACACAGGGTTCCAGCTTTTTTGGTCATGGATTGTAAATGTGGTGTGGCAAAAAGTACAATATTTCTCTTTGAGATGCAATGGAATAGAAGCATGACGTGGCACTAAACTAAAATTTGCAAGTACCCCACCCGAATACTCAGAGCGTAGGTGGGCAGGAAGTCAGACTGTTCTATAGGAATAGAACAGAAAGTTTGCACAATTTTCAAAATAAAAGACACTGTTCAGATTTAATGCTTTGCTTCCAAAATGTTCCTGGTGCGATTTGAAGCTGTGTGCAGGACCAAACAAATCTGCGTTAGAGACTCAGCGTCACAGACACACACCTGACACCCAACATTCAACTTAAGCATTTTCTTTTTTTTTTTTATCTCACGGTCTTTCTCTGGGCTCCACTTTCAACCCTTAAAAAGCTAAATAAATAAATAAAAATTCCCCAACCAAAAACACACTTGTCTGAAAACATAAAGCCCAGGGTTGAAAGGTTTTATTTCTGGCACTGCCTCTGCTTTCTACCACCAGCAACCCCCTGAATACACAATCCCATTTATTTGACAGTCTAAAGAAAATCAGACAGCCTCTCAATACACTAAAGAGGTGAGAGCTGTGGGACGCTCAATAGAGAGGCAATTCATTCATTATGGCCGTGACTTACAGCAGTAGGAGACTGGACAGAAGAGGAGGGGTACAAGAGGGAACAACAGAGAGAGAGAGAGAAGTAATGGAAAGAGAGAGTGTTTGAAAAGGTGGAAAAGAGGAAGACATTTCTTTCTTTGACAAGCCATGTTTATGTGTGCTGCTTTCCAAAAGCACTGGACTGTGTATGTCCAAGAAAAACATGAGCGGGAATTAGCAGTCCCACCAGACCAAAGCTTCACTTTATTGGATACTGTCTTTAGACCATCTTTGTTCCTTTGTATTGAGCTGTGTTTAATTTACGGGATATTTTCTGTTTATCACAGCTGTTTTGAGCCAAGAAGAGGATCCACACAGACAGTATCTAAATGAAATGTCTGTTTTTTGTTTTTTTTTCTTGATGACTGATATAAACCAACACCAAGTAAGCCTATAGCCAGTCCACTATCACCAAACATAACACATTTTATGTTTCACAGCTGTGTTGCTGTGTCAAAATAATAAAAGAAGTTTGAGATCATAAAGTAGGTGATGACCCAGACACAGTTTATGACAACTTTCACAGGTGTAAGAGGCTGCGGATTCTGGTTAGCTGCTGCTGTTACGCATTAAACAACATGTTACACTACACAGCCCATTACACTGGAGGATAAGTATGAAAGGTAGGCATCTGTTACTGAGGACTCAGCTTTATATTGTTTTTATATCACTGATAACTTCCATGTTGTGGAAAGGTTAATTTAGTGCAGCAACCAAGATCAGTTAGTGGATGTACCAGGACTTTCTCTAACTCAGCAGGGACAAAACTGAAGTGTACAATGGTGTATGTGTTAGGACCACTGAAGGTAAAAAACAAACAAACAAACAAAAAGCAATAATAAATAAGGGGCTGGGCGAGGAGGGAGGGCAACGAGACGAGAAAAAACCATGCAGATTTACAAGAAAAAAAATTGGAAAAATTCCTTCACTTTTCAAGGTTAAGTTGGAAAGAAATTCACATATTTGAACTCCTGGGATCAACAACCTATAGATGAACAACACCCCTTTCCAGTCATATTATTAAGGCAGACGACAAACTACAAGCTCGTTTTCATTTAAACGAGTCGTCCTCCGGGCCTGGACTAACAGCACTGGTCTCTGTGCGTCTCTATGCGGCTGTGAAATGACTGTGCAATTGTACTTAATGTAACAGAAAAAAACCATAATACATACATATTCAGTAATAATGTTCCTCTCATATAGTATCACCAAAATGTAGCCCCCCCCCCATTTGTGCTGACACATGGCATTTAAGAAAATATTAATGGAGTCACTTCCTTAAATTTGAATACTGCACATTCTGATAGACACATACTGTAATTCTGTGTAGTCCATTGTTATAAAACTGGTCAGACAAAAGCAGGTTATGAGGAAATACTAAATGTAAAATGTTCACTGTATTAGCAGGAAGTTATTAAACAAGAATACTATTACTACTACTAACAATAATAATAGCAAAAAAAACAAAAAAAAATACCCCAAATTATTCTAAAGCACATTTTTACATAGTATGGCAATATGATCCACAGGATACCCCTGATGTATAAAGTGATTTTGGTGAAACAACACTATATGTGAACGAAGAAATATTTATGTATTATGTGTACAAGTGTGTAAAGATGTGAGACGAGCATCCTTACACACTTGTCTCACAGCCAGCTGCACACAGAGAGCAGTGCTGTTAGTCCAAGTTGGAGGACGACTCGCGTTAATGAAAAGCTTGTCATTTGTTGTCTGCCTCTAATGACATTTCATATGAGTTATTGATCCCAGGAGTTCAAATATAAGGGAACAAACGTTCCCCACCCCCATTCACACAATTATTTATGTGTTTCCTGTAGGTTCACGCTTGTATTCTGCCTGTAATGGGTGTCATCTGGCCCAGTAAAATCGATGCAACAGCTGGATATCCGTCGACACAGCTGGCAGTGGTCAGATCATATTTCACCACTGATAGTTGAGCTCTTTGCTTTGGCTGTCAGTTGAGTGCAGTATTTTGTAAGCACAATTATTTAAATGTATTATTAACCTATTTTTTTAATAATGAAGTGATAGTTAATGATAGTTACTCAGATGCATATAAAACAGATAACAATGGCAGCACATAGTCTTTATTGTATTATTAATATTTTTTAAATTTATTTATTATTAAAGAAAGACATTCCTTGTACCTGTTTCTAGTATAAATAGACTTCCTTTTTTGAAGTCTGTACAGTAATCTGCCCCATTTCATTTAAAAAATGACCACTGTTATTCCAGAAGACTAAAACATCAGTAGGCTTTGAATGATTCACGGTACAAAATAATCTTTAGCTTATACTGGGCCTTGGTGCAGTCCCTCAGTTCATACTCTGTCTGAGAGGCCTCTGTTAAGGCCAACCCCCCTTTAAGCCATCTTTTTTCTGATTGGCTGCCCCTCGCTAACAGCAGATGGGTGGGGCTCCTGTGCTCAAAACCAGAGCTGTGTGCCTGACATGACCATAATAGGGATATCTGCTCTCACTGACATCACAGAGATCCAATATTAGAAAGAACTGTTTGAAACAGAGCATTTAGACGAGTCTGAATCCTGAGCTTTTGGTCGCAGGGATTACTTGTACACATGCTGACCTCATTATTTGAAACTTTGGCCATGTTTAATACGAGAATCCACCATTGTAACAGTATCTAGATGACAGTATCTAGATGACAAGTTTGCTTGCCAACCCAGCCTTGTTGCCTGGATCATTAATGTCTTTGAGGATTGGCTGCTTTACTGTTTGGAAAGTACCTAAATCTGAATGTAACTCTGCTGTCGTTTTGTCACCCTCTGTTAAGAAATTTTCTTTTCCTGCAGAGTTTTCAGCGTTGGAAGCAAAAACGAAAAATATCTGCTCAAGTAAAAACTGTGACCTGCTGACAGAAATGAAGGCAGGCAGCAAGGATGGTACAGTGATGAGAGGAGGGCGAGCTGACTGATAGGTCCTGAAATGGAGGGATATGAGGAGGGTGTCTCAGAGACAAAGCCCCTGAGGCCTGCGAGAGGCAGATAGCTGCCTCCTCCTCCTCTGTTTCCCCTCTCTTCCTCGGCCTTGTCCCTCCATCTCTGTCTGGAGAAATGCAAATTCCTGTTATCTCCTCTAAGCTAGAAGCGCCTGTGCCCATCCATTCCTCCTCACCATCATCCAGAACATTTCTAAAGCCTGCTGAACTTTCCCCAGTGATCGAGAATCAAGTGGGGAAACGAGACAGTGATGAGAAAGATGATAAGAGACAACAGATTATTTCTTTATTATTCCAGCGGCAGTTAAACGCAGCACAACATCTCTGAAATAGTTGAGTAAGAGCAGGGCTTTAGTCTTTGATGTGATAATAGCTGGTTGGGGTGTTGCGGTTTTGCCATCAAGACTCAAGTGGAAAATTGCTTTGCACACTCTGGTGAACACGTCTGCTGCGTCACGTGTCTCACCCCCACATACACATCCTGTGATACCCCCACCTCTTTATCCACGTCTATCAGAGTGTGCTGGGCCACTTGGCAGAGCGACTCCTGTTTCCAGCCCAAAACCCACTGGTCTGGTTTCTCCTCCAGTTAAGTCTGGTGCGCAGAGTGTTGGGAGTGGTTTGTTTTTGTTATCCCCTGCTCTAGCAGACTATCCCACGGAGGTGAGAGCTGTAAATGTCTTCTATCAGGCTGCCTGCTTGGCTGGCAGACTGTTGTTGGTGGTTTTGTACTGTGGTTTGTGCCAGACGAGATTCTTTAAACCCCGAATCTTATGATTTCGTTTCCAAGAGGCAACCTCTGAAGAAATAACTCATTGTTTGGTCCTTTTCAGCATTTAAGGGTGAGATCTCTTTGTATAGTAGCCACACCACACCCACAGGTACACCAAGTACCAGAACCACATTCAGACATGCATACATGCATGCACACACACTGTGGTTTTCTTCCTCATTTCATAAATGCCTCTGTACTCCAGACTCGTTTCATAAATCTCACCACATTCCCTGCTAAACCCCACAGCAATAAAATCTGTCTGTGTACAATATAATACACCAAGCACATGCAGTATGTCCAATAATAACACTAATAACTACTATTGAGAGAGCAGAGGGCAAAAGCAGTGTTCACTTACCACCAGTTGCCACGGTGATTTCACGCAGGTAATGTCCATAAAAAGGAAAATCGAAGGACAGATTAACTCTCTGTAAAAAAAGCACAGACAGATGACCCCAGTCAGGAAGATAGAGGTAAGAGAGGATCCAAGAAGAGACTGTTTTCATCTTAAAAAACAAGAGAGGATTTAGATCAGAAGGAAACTGTGAAAAACAAAAACCAAATTGCCCGATATGTTACATTTGCTCTACTTTGCAGGGTAATCATCTGTCCTTTATGAGAAGAAAAATGTGCCACAAACTAACAAAACAAATAATGAACTTTGTCACAGTTTTGCTGAAAAAGATGAAAAGTTGTTCAAATTGTGTTTATGTCACCAATGAAATATATAACAAGTCAAGCAATAATAGCACTCTCTTAAACACTCGTGGATAAATATGTTTATATTACACTTGATCTGTATATGTCTATTATTATTTGAAGTCATTATCCACCCATGAAAGAAAAAAAGAGAAATATTAAGAATATGCAAAAGACTTAAGCCACCCCTTATTTCTTTGTATTTTTTTTTTTTAAAAAGCAATAGTTTTCCAGGCTTTCTGAAGGTCTTTCAAAGTTTTTCTTTGGACATTGGCTGCTCTTTCACTCATTTTCAGTCCAGTCCTTGTACCTGACCATTTTCAGACAAATGTTTTTTTTGTTTGTTAAGCCACTTAACACTGACATATTAATAATTCAAGCATAAAAAAGGCATCTAACTCAAGGGATGAACCAGTGTTGTGTCTACACATAACAGACAACTTAGCAAAGAACCAATTTTTAATTGCATCTTTAGGCACTTTGTTAGCAAGCAGTATGCAACAAAAACACATAATTTGTTCCCATTTCTTTAGTTGAATCTATGAAAATGCCAAAGATAACACAGTTTTAGAGGCATAAAATAGTATTTTTGCACCAACAAGGTGATTCCCAGAGAGCTATTAGCTGAAAACTTGACATATCTCTGCATGGTGTGCAGTGTATCCTTAAAGAATTTGAGGAAACTGGACAAGTGGAGGACAAAAGAAGAAGTGGCAGGCCTAAAAAAAACTATCTACAGTAGATGAACAGTATCTGAAAGTCATGTCCTTAAGAAATAGGATAAAATCCAGC
>VUQI01046776.1:5592-17447 GCA_015106735.1 Paratilapia polleni | reverse complement strand
CCTGAGAGATGCATCTGGCCCTTCAGTTGATCCATCTACTGTTCACTAAAGCCTCATCAGAAATGGTCTCAGTGGAAGGGTGGCTGTCAAGAAGCCATTCTTAAGAAAGGGAAACAGGGAGAAAAGGCTGAGGTATGCCAAATTACAGAAGAACTGGACTTAAAATCAGTGGCAACAGGTCTAATGGAGTAATTAATCCACATTTGAAAATTTTGGTTCAAATCATTGTCAGTATGTACGGATGAGGTCATGAGAGAGGTACAACAGTGAGTGTCTACAGCCATCTATAAACACGGTGGAGGGTCTGTCATAGTTTGGGTGGTGTTGCGGATCTCGTCAAAAGTGATGGAATTATGAACATAGAAAAGTACTGGTACATTTTTATCCACCATACAATACCATCTGGAAAGTGTCTGATTGGCAAGGCTAAATTTTTCAGCATGACAAACACACTCCCATTGCAGTAAAAGCATACTTGGATAGAAAAACACACAGTGGAACACTATCAGGCATGAATTGGCCTCCCCAGAGCCCGGACTTCAACATTATTGAAGCAGTGTGGGATCATCTTGCCAGAGAACAGAACAAAAGGCAGCCAACATCCAAAGAAGAGCTTTGAATGTCCTTCAAGAAGCCTGGAGAACTATTCCTGAAGACTACTTAAAGAAATTATAAGAAAGCTTGTCTAAGAGAGTTCAGGCTGTGTTGAAGAATAAATGTGGCCATACCAAATATTGACTTTCAAGCTTGTTAGAACTGTATCAACTCTGTTGGTACAATTCTAACCTTATATACTGTATTTCCATGCGTGTTTGTATATGTTTCAATAAATCCCTGCACCTATTTCACATTTTCCTAGCAAAATATGAAGAAATAAGGGATGACTCAAGACTTTTGCAAAGTATTATAAGTTTCTTGAGTCAACATTGTGACACTCAAAGTCAGAAACTTATTTCTTCTTATAAAACATGTCACATTTCACTTTTCATGAATTGCATTTATTTTAGTTAATTTAGGCCCAAAAACTACTTGGCAGCTAAGAAAAGATCCTTTTGGTTAAAACATAAAACACATATTAGAAATCTCAGTTCTCTATTTTTACAGGGTGCCAAGTTCTGCATCATCTAAAGGTGACAACATGTGCACACATTAATCACACAATTATTCATACTAGGATGCTAGAGGTCGTAACAACAATTAGCAGACAGAGGAGGACAGTCTTGGCTTAAGGTTAAAAACTAATAATGACATTCTTGTCTGCTTCATCCAGACTAATTAGCAATTTCTTTTCATGCTAACTCCCTATACTAAGATCTTATACATGGTAAAAATTTTACCAGCTAAGCATCATCACCATGAATATGTTCTCATGCTGATGTTAGTATTTAGATCAAAACACTGCTGAGCACACCCTCACAGAGTTGCTGTTGTGTTGTCCAGTTTAGAAACTTTCCAGATGGTTAGATCATTTTGGAAACATCCTTCTTTCATGCTCTTCTAATGCCAGAATTGGACGGCTGTGCGCAATCATTTCTCACATGACATTCACATATGTAAACAATAATTTTGAGGTATGCCAAACATTTGACACATACTTCCATAATAATCTCAAAATTAATCTATTCCTGGTAGAGATGGGCTCACATTCTATTTACACATTTATTTTCACATGAATTCAAACATAATAAAATGATCTTTAAGAGACTACAGGGTAGTCAAACATGTACCCTATAACCCATGGTTTATGTATTCATTATTTTATCCCTGGACTGAGAATTATTCCAGTCACTGCCAGAAAGTGTTATGGGGATCGACAGTCCACAGCCAACATGCTGATATTATACATGGTCCTAGGGAGTACTCCTGTGGCAAACCACACCGAATCTTACAGGCCGTAGAGACAATCCAGAGCTTAACTTTTCTGCACTCCAGTGACAAAGCTAACCTCTGTGGCTGTGTTTTGTTTTATGACCTTATTAGACAATTTCTTTTGGTGACCGGGCCAAAGCACTGGCAGGCAGCATAGTTTGGAAGGAAGATCCCTCTGAGTTTATGCAGTTTCTCAGGACTTCAACCGCCATCATAATAAAGTCTATTTGTTTAAAACATTAGTCTGCTGAGGCTGTGCCACAGATCATTTCAGCACAGATGTTTTTCACTTCTTCCTTTGCTCCAATCTGAAATCAAATTATTCAACCAAGAATTCCAGTGTCTCCTTTTTGACTCTGAATTGCTTGGCCGATCGTTGAATTAGGAAATTCTCTTACTGATTTTTTCAGACTAAGACAAAGCCAGAGAAGCTTCCCTTGAAACTGTTTACAAGAAAGCCTCCCTTCTTAGTCAGGATGTTCAGTGGCTAAAATGAATAGCTTGCCTCAGATTGCATAGCTCAATCCATCATTACATGGCTGAAGGTGAAGGAGCAGAATGCAAAATGTGGGACTCTATTCTGTAACCTCGCCAGCTATTGTTCACCCTGGGCACTTTCTCTCTCCCTCTCTTTTTTTTTTTTGCTGCCATTCTGCTTTGTTTCTCCAGTCACTCTACTACTGCCTTGTGTGACTCTATCAGTATGCAGCTCACATGGGTCACCTGCTTGTGCTGAGGTGGAGGGAGGGAAGCTTTCCAACTTCACTGCAGAGATGCTTTTAAATGGCTTAAATGGATAAAGACTTCTTTGCTGTTTTTGACCTTATGTTCGTGTTGTTAACCACAGTGGTAAATGAAACAAAAGTCCTTCCAGTCATGTCTGTGTAGTGACGAAAAAACTTCAGTTTCCAGAGGGGCTTACTGTCAACTAAACTTTGGGGCTTGTGGATGCAATTCCAGTGAAAACAGTAACAGGTAACAGGTTTTCATCTCTGTTTGTTTTTCATTTTGAGAAAAAGTAAGCGGGTAGTGAGTACCACTATCTGATGACTTATCTGACTGGCATCATATTGTGAGTGTTTGTGAAGAGACAGCACCCCCACATGCAGGCTATATCTGGAAGTCTCATTCTGACCACATGCCCATCTGTGATTTAACCATGGACCTCACATTTGCTTAGAGAGCAAACATTAACTTGTGTGTCAAACTGAACTGACTTTTGGGTAGAGGATCGACAGCTGCTGATGAGAGCTGGAGTCTGTAGTGTTCAGGCCCAAAGCAGAGCATCAGTTCCAAAGTGCAACCATGAATTCGCCTCCTACAGTCAGACTGTCACTGCAGAGATCTGCTGTAAAGTTCTGAGGTGTCTGAGGGAGAATACTAGCTGCAAATGACCAGAACTGTGTCACATGCCATTGTTTGCCAGCTCACAATGGCTACACCAACTCTAGCCAAATCTGGTGAGGTGGCTCGCTTAGTCCTCTGCCCCAAAACAAAATTCAAGTGTAAGGGTCACCATTTTGACACACTGGAGGAGAGCCATCACATTAAAGATGATTAAGCCCAAGTAGTCAGAAGAGGACTCAGTGGAAAATAGCTGGGAACAGTGCACAAGAAGACAACCTTGACAGGGACAGTGGGCAAAATGCATATTGCAATTCCTGAACAGTTAATGCAAAACGTTTGTTTAACCCCTTGAATTAAAGGTGAAAGTCTGCACTTCACTCACATATTGATTGTTGTTATTTATTCAGTAACAGGGGGAGTGCCACATGAAAGTCGTTCCTCGATTATGAAAAACTGTTAGCCTTATTGTTACTTCTTAGTGACCTTGACTGTGGACAAAGTAGAGATGTCACAAGAATCAATAAAAATCAATGCTACAAAGTCAACGGTAAAGTGTCTTAAAATGTGATAATAATTGTTGTTCTGTAGTAGCAAAGATACTGCAGATGTTGTAGGTAGCTGAGATCCCGGACAATATGTGGCAGTAGCAGTTGCAGATGGAGCAAAAGGTCTGTTACGACTTGTGGAAAAAACACCAACATTTGTGTACCGAGCATTTTGATCTAAAGGACGAAACATCTCAAATGTATCCAAGCAACTGGTGAGTGCGTTTCAGTTCTAAACATGTTAAAATGTTCATATGAAGCTTATGCGTAAATTCAATAAGGAAGCTTTGTAATCACTCATCTACCTGCTTCCTGGGTGTTCAGCTGCCAGTCTGTTTTATACATCACTTCCACTTTCCCATGCTGTCAAACTCAATACTGAGATCATTACTCTTGTCCAATCATTCTATTGCCCGTCTTCAGTGAGCCAATCAGCCTCAAACCCACGTGCTTTAAATCTCAGTGCTTCAGTCATTCTGTCTTTCAGACTCTCATTTGTGCAACCCGCCTCCTCCTCATCTCCGCTTCACCCTGGTCACTCAGAACCCACCCAAGCCTCTCCATCTTCACCACCACCAGCGTCTAGACTCCGGGGGGTCCTATCCTAAATCCTATCACCGTTGGGATTCCGTTCTGCCGTGATGGGTCATCGGAGTCTAATCGCCAAATAGATCAATTAATTTCTATATCACAATAAATCATGTTCAATTCTTCCAAGTGATCTCTCCCTTATTGAAATAACTCTGTGCTCCTCGGCTCATGTTGGAAGTCATCACTGACTCGGCTGCATCACTGGACGATAATTCAGTGAGTTTTTGCAAACTCTGTAGGCATACTGCAGGCTCGGTTTACACAAGGCACTTCAGGAAGGATTCAGAGGAAAATAAAACACATAGAAGCACTAAATTATATATTTCTTTAAAAAAATTTTTTTTTTTGTCCAAAAATATATTTGTTTTCCTTGTTTTCAGTGACTGGTGATGCACCTCTACCGCTGTAAGGGGGCAATAGTGTACCTAGAAGCTGTTTGTCAACCACCGTTAAGCAACAAAAATAAAAGAACATGTTAACTACGAGACGCTGGAGCGATTAAACGAGTGTGGTGTGGTGAGATGAGATGCTACTGGACAAGCAGGAAAAATGCATTTCGTTGCACCTTTTTTAATCACCAACATTTTGACTAACAACTGAAACTTCATTTATTTTTTTCCTTAGTTTTCTTTTGTAATTATATTAAATAACTCCATCACAAGTAACTAGTTACTTCCTAACACTGACTGTGTGCTGAAAGTCACAAAACACCATAACTACCTACAGCTTTAAAACCATTAGCAACAGCATGATAAACATGGAGACTTAAAGGCCTATAAGACCACCTCAGACACTTTGCACTGCACTGCACTGCAAACTACACAAAAACAGGATACTACTATGACTACTTTTAGTATTAATTAGAACTGCAGTACTAATATCATTACCACTAATGCAACTGTCACTGTGATAGTGATACTGACAATGTACTGTAACTGTCTTTGCAAAAATTCTCACTTTCATGCTGCTATCAATTTCCCTATGAACACAGATTAAAGAGGCTTAATATAATGGTGCAGAACTATTTCTCCTACTTTGTCGGACGGTTCCATGTTATTTTTACATCTTCCACTCCGTCCCTGTTGGGCGGGGTGTCAGATTCAATTTCACTAAGGGCCACACATCATCAAAACACATTTCTTATATAAATATATTTCTTGTATATTTTGGTCCTCAACAAGACCTCAGTCAGTGAACAAAGAAAAAAGGTGATTAGACTTTATAACATTTAGTCAAGCAAAATCCATCCATCCATTCATAGATCCAACCATCTATCCATCTTCTGCCGCTTATCCAGGTCTGGATCCTGGAGGCAGCAGTCTAAGCAGAGAAGCCCAGACCTCGCTCTCCCAGGCGACCTCCTCCAGCTCATCCACTGAGGTATTCCCAAGCCAGTCAAGTGATATAATCTGTCCAGGATGTCCTGGGTCTGCTCTGGGGCCTCATCCAGGTAGGACATGCCCAGAACACCTCACCTGGGAGGCGCCCAGGAGGCATCCTAGTCAGGTGTTTGACCCACCTCAACTGGCTTCTTGGACGTGGAGGAGTACCAGTTCATCAGCGTTTGTTCATTTTTAATATAACCATGTCTCTCTGGATGCAAATCATGTAGAAGAAATAGCTTTGGGTCTAATGGAATTTCTTTTGAAATAATCTTCTCACGTGTCACTCTGTGCAGAAACTTAAAAACATGCCGGAAAAAGGTCAAACCCAGTCAAACAGCGCTCCTTTAGCTCCTTTCTATTTTTATCAAAATCTTTTAACTTGGCTTGAGCAGCATGTTCACATTAATTATCATTACAGCAACAGGAGTTTGTGGCATTTACAAAACCCTCTGTGTATATCTAGTCTTGTCGGATTGTCCGTTCCCCCACCTGTCTACCTGTCTGTGTTTATTCCCAGTGTTCCAGGCATTCCTAGTTTCCTGCATGCTCCTTGTTATTTTTTGGACTCTTTACTATTCTGGTTTACTCCTGTCTGTGAGTGCAGCGCTTTTTTTTTTTTATCATAAGGTGCCCTTAAATATATCTTTTGGTTTTCTGCATTTCCGCCCTTGTTTTTGATCTGCAAAACAGGACAGTTGTGGCGACTCTCTCACCACCTCAAAACACTTCCATTTTGAGTTTAATTGAGTTTAAGATTAAGTGACTGATTTTTTTTTTCTGTAGACGTCAGCATAATATCAATGTATTCAAAAAAATTGACCATCGTGAAGTTGTAATTCACTGTAGGAGTTCCTTGATAGAATAAAAGTGAGACCACAACATTGTACATAAGTCAAACAATTCCTGTATATATACACATCCAGTACATTTCAGTACTATTAATCGATGGCATTAAAGACTATGAAAGAAAACCATGTGAAATTCATGCCTCAGCAGGTTTCCCGCCATGCCGGCAACAAATAAAAAGAGCCCACTGACAGTGTGAAGAAAAGGACAGAAAGAAAAGCAGCAAGGTAGGAAATGTCCATCTGAGCCATCAGTCAAATATACACCATACTTGAAGGCTGATGATAATGACACTGCAGTGGTAGAGGGGTGAACCCAGCAGGATACCAAACATCAAAGGCCTAAAAACACAGGCGGAGAAACATGTTACAGTCAAAAAAATAAAAGGTGTTTTTCCTAAGAGCCCGTTTCCTCATCCTCTCTGTGAAACTCAAATTCTCTGTCTTCTCTCATCACTCATCTCAACCTGCAGTCTCTCCGTTATATTCTCACTTCCTCTTCTCTTTCTGTCATTATCTCTCATCCCCGCCACCCCCACCGCCGCCGCCGCCACCTCTCTTTCTTCTTCTCCGTCCCCTTTCGATATCACTTGCGCTCTCTCCATTCCTTGCACTCCATCACCTTCCCTCTGTCTCTCTCTCTCTCTCCCTCCCCTCCCCTCCCCTCTCCTTTTTTTTTTCTTCCTTCCCGGTGAAAAAGCGGAGTGACTGGGAGCGTCACTCTGTGCGGATAGCTGGGAGCCGTTGGCGGTTATCGGCTCCTGCAGACTCTCTCTGCCGGTCTGATCTGTCTCCTCTTCATTAAGCAAATACGCCGACGTGGAAATGAAAACATAATAGCTATTTGATTTCCAGCGAGATATTTTGCATATTGGTTCGGAGCTGATAGCGGAATTTCATCAAGTCGTTTTTTTTTTTTTCCCTCTCCTTCTCTCTTCCCTCACTCTCCCGCCACCACCACCACCTCCCTCCTCCTCCTCCTCCTCCTTCCCTCCATCCTCATGCTTTAAAAACTGAATTACTGAGCTGGGCCGGCTTTCAGCAAAGATTTCTTTACATTGCTGGGAAGACGGGGGGACAAGGAGGGAGAGAGAGAAATCTAGTTCCCCAGGAAGACTACTTAAACGATTAAATATCCCCCATTCCCATCTTTTTTTCCTCCCTCTCCCTTTTTTGATAACAAGGAAGAAAATTTAAAGAATTCACAGTGCTTTAGGTTGACTATACTAATCAGAGATAGGAGGGAGAAAATTAACTCCTTAATGAGCAGAGCCGTCTCCCTGATAAAGGTCCTGGGGAGACGGCGGGGTGGGACTCCAGCTGAACCTTGGCGCAGAGACACAGAGAAAGAGAGATAGAAAGAGGTGGACGGAGGGATGGAGTGTAATCGAAACAGACTGAGAGAAGCTTGACACCAAGCTGGGGCCAACAATTAGTTTTCCTCCTCTGAGGAGGAGATATTTGCTTCGGCCATGATGAGGGCAGGTGCAGAGATAGCACACAATACCGCCCCCACAGTGCCACGGACAGCCACAGCGACTCGCATCGGCACCAGCCTTGATGGATGGTCCGGCAGCGGGGTATTCTTCATGCCCCCCGGAGAGAAAAACTAGCCCTGGAGGAGGAGATCAGCAGCCTCTTCACAGCAGGCCTATCTGATAGTCCGGAGCCTCTCAGGAGGACTATTCAGTGGGCCGAGCTCGCAGAAATAAATCTCCCTGCTGCTGCGTTACATGTTGGAACACCGTGTTGCTTCAGACCTGATAGCAGCCCTGCCGTGTTACCGCTACTGTACACACTCACACATACAGTGGACCAGACACACACCTTTATCACGGGGCTCTGAGGCGAGGAGAGCGCTCTTATTAAGGACCCGTTACTGAAATGTGCAGAGAATAGGGCAGATGCTGCTCTATAGTTTATTAGAAATGAAACAACATCCCTATACTTCCTGACACGCCTACACTGTGGCTATCAGCTCAAACCCTGCTGGCTGCTGAAGACAATTCTGGAAAGTTTAATTTTTCACAAAGGCTCAGACATTTCCTGAAAAGGCTGAAACTTACTTAAACAAGCAGAAACGGTACATATGCTGGGAACTACATTCAGAAACAGAAAGGGGTACAGTGGTAGAGCTGCTCTGGGAGAGCCATTCCCTTTTCTATTAATCCCATTGTACAGAATTTGGCTTCATTTCAGCAGGGGGCGCCGCAGAACTGAGACAGTCCTCTGTGAATAAGACCTAAAACATCTAAAACAATTATTTACAGCTAAAATAACCATTTGCACCTGCTTTAAGACAAAAAGCCCACATTTGATCTTAGTTTTCGCTAACACGGCATCAAAAATGTGTCCAAATTAAAATAAAAACAACTTATGTCCTTTAGTTGTTTTTACAGAGGAGATTTGGCACGTAAAATGCTAGCATTCTGCTAATGCATGCCGATTGGCTCATAAAGGACTCAGGACAGAACACAGTCCCTTCATGGCATCCAAACAATAACTAGACGTTAGAAGTGTAGTTAGACCACAACAGAAACTTCCATGTGTGTAGAAGAAGCAGCTGGTTGTGGTAAGTGAGTGCGGCTGCTATCAGGTAGAAATTCTTGGCTGATGTTGGAGTCATGCCTGAAATCAAAATGGTGTGTAAAACTCACACAAAGTATCACTACAATAAAAACCTGTAAATCTATGAAACTGGAATTGCAGAAAATGGGAGTTTTCAAGTTATTAGGACATAAATGTAGTTTTATTTCAGTCGGGACATAACTGATCCTGTATTTGCAAAAAAACTACGATAAAATGTGGTGAGGTTTTTGTTTAGGAGGAGGTGTAAATTATTATTTTAGCCTGGTCATTGAGGACCCTCGTGAACACCCTCTGCTATATCCCCGAATAAAGACCTGGATAGAAAGTGGAATCCTTCTCGAGTAGCTCCAGCTGTTTCTTCATTGTTGTCAGAGCAAAAGGCAGTGTTAGTTTGTGCAGTTCAGTTAATGCTACTTGCACTTTTGCAAATTAAAGTGCAAAACTTAGTAACACCTCCAGGCAGTTATTGCCGTTACACAACACTAACATGCTTAAGTCAGGGATTTTTTTTTCTATAGATTTCTATTCAGGGTTATTCAAGTGATCTTTTCCTTTTGACAAACTGCAACCATTAAAAACATTTTTTGAAAAAGGCTCTCAATTATTCATTTATACATGTCTTTTGCTTTCTTTGCTGTGACTCCAAAGCCAAAGCAATTTAAAAAAACAGTGTCGGTTAATCCAAACTGATGGTGACACCATCGAGGAATGAAGCAGCAAACAGTGTTTCAACAACAGCATGTTAAAACTGAACCACATGACTGAGATCGTGTGATAACATTTTGGAGATGCTGCATTTCAGCAGATTTCATCACCTTTGACAGAAAGATCCTATCAGGCTGGTGTGACTAATACAAAGTCACCTCTCGCCTTCTCTGAACAGTACGTCTGATCTGCCTCATCGCTGTTTTTCTTCAGCTTACTGCCATTTTGTCTGCGCTTTGCACACACTTTGCCATGGAATGGAGGGATGTTCTCCAGACACTGAAGTTTGGAGTGAAGACTGTACACCAAGCAGTGAATGAGATGTTTCTGAGAGATGTGTCTAAGTTTAAAGTTTTACCAGCTTGTATTTGCTATTTGCTGCCATACACTAGAGGTGCCTCGTGTTGGATCAAGTCCTCCCTCTGGTATTCTGTTTCACAACCGTTTCTTCTCTGGCAGCACTTCAGACACACTCACCCTGACAGACTGTTTCATTTTCCTCAAGGACACCTCACTCCCACATGCATCGCAGAGGAACAGCAGTCTGCAGCTTAAATACAGTCAAAGCGAGCAGTGTTTTCCTCTCAAAAGCTAATGAAAAGTGAACATGTGTGCACGGTGATAAGGGAGGAAGGGAAAGATGGTGTGTTCCATGTTCCAGACATATATTTCTTCAAGGAAAAATAATATCAGCTTTAATGTAATGGATGAAAATTCAATTTGGTCAAACTCTTCACTTTTCTGTAGCTCCCTGTTTCACATTAACCTGCATGTTCAACGAGCAGCTTCCTGTCAGCCCAGGAACATGGATGTCATAAGAACTGATATTTTGGTACTAAGTTGATGCCAAACTGAAGATATGACATCATGTTTTTTTTTTTTTTTTGCTCTCTCTATGATACCATGAGGATACTTTGGATTACATCAGCTGCTAATTGTTGCTTAAAGCATACTCTACATGTTAGCTAAGGAAAGAGCAGCACATGACACTAACATCACCCTCTGCTAATCAGCCTTCTGACCCCCGTACTAGTGGACCCTGAGGACGAGGGGCTCACATGAAAAATGTGTTTTTCATCTCCAGTGATACTAGGGTTCATTCTTTCAGCAGGTAGTCCCACTTAGACTTGCATCATTTGTCCTCAAATTCACACAAACACCTGTGGATGACTGCCACAAACCTGCCAACTCAACACATTAGTGACAGCATGTAAATGCTTAAAGGGACTCATCTTTGCAGAAGAATTACAGCTCTGGTTTCTGCAGATTCAAACTAAGATTCAGTTCATTCTGAGTGGTGACCCCAAAACCACAAAGAGTATCAATTTTGGGTAAGGTGTAAGGTCTTTTCAGTGTATCAAGACCAGAGCACGACCAAATTATATGGATTAGCCAAAAATTAAGGGCTGAGGGGAGGGGCTTGCACTTCAATAGCAACAGCCAATAAACAAAGCCTTGCCCAGGGAGCAACAGAAACAGAATGCTGTGCTCGTCTCTTCATTGCAAAGCAGTAGAATACTTTCCAGAGATTTTCTTTATAGAGTTCTATTTTTTGCTAGGCCTTTTTTGTGTAAAACGACGTTCCTGTTCTACGAGAGCAAATATATACTTGTTTGCTTTTTGTAAACAGAGCATAATGCAGAAAAAGGTGCTTGGGCTACTGTCGTCACAGTTTGTCCAGCAGAGCGGCTCCAAACCACTGATTATGATCCAGTCAGTACTGTCTGCAGCACATGCAGCAGAGTATCTTCACAGCTGAGCAGACACAAACACATTCAAACACATTCCTGGAAAGTTAAACAGTGCCCTCATCATTTTCCCTTTTGAATGCACAATATGCAATAAGAATATTGGCTGATGAAGACCTTTTTACTCCCTAAACACCAGCGTTGGACCTTGATACATGTATTCTTTGTCTTTTTTATGCACTGATGATAAAATGTAGCAAAGAAAAAGGAGTAAAACCAGGTGGTGTTTCA